>QNTS01000033.1:658752-743273 GCA_003317085.1 Hucho hucho | reverse complement strand
CAATCGGAAAGGGGATTCATCAGAGAAAATGACTTTACCCCAGTCCTCAGCAGTCCAATCCCTGTACCTTTTGCAGAATATCAGTCTGTCCCTGATGTTTTTCCTGGAGAGAAGTGGCTTCTTTGCTGCCCTTCTTGACACCAGGCCATCCTCCAAAAGTCTTCGCCTCACTGTGCGTGCAGATGCACTCACACCTGTCTGCTGCCATTCCTGAGCAAGCTCTGTACTGGTGGTGCCCCGATCCCGCAGCTGAATCAACTTTAGGAGACAGTCCTGGCGCTTGCTGGACTTTCTTGGGTGCCCAGAAGCCTTCTTCACAACAATTGAACCGCTCTCCTTGAAGTTCTTGATATTCCGATAAATGGTTGATTTAGGTGCAATCTTACTGGCAGCAGTATCCTTTCCTGTGAAGCCCTTTTTGTGCAAAGCAATGATGACGGCACGTGTTTCCTTGCAGGTAACCATGTTTGACAGAGGAAGAACACCATCCTTTTGAAGCTTCCAGTCTGTTATTCGAACTCAATCAGTATGACAGAGTGATCTCCAGCCTTGTCCTCGTCAACACTCAGACCTGTGTTAACGAGAAAATCACTGACATGATGTCAGCTGGTCCTTTTGTGGCAGGGCTGAAATGCAGTGGAAATGTTTTTGGGGGATTCAGTTCATTTGCATGGCAAAGAGGGACTTTGCAATTACTTGCAATTCATCTGATCACTCTTCATGACATTCTGGAGTATATGCAAATTGCCATCATACAAACTGGGGCAGCAGACTTTGTGAAAATTAATATTTGTGTCATTCTCAAAACTTTTGGCCACGACTGTAGACAAGAAAATACAATAATTTGTGTGTTATTTTTTTAAGCACACTGTTTGTCTATTGTTGTGACTTAGATAAAGATCAGATCAAATGTTATGTAAAATGTATGAAGAAATCCAGGTAATTCCAAAGGGTTCACATACTTTTTCTTGCCACTGTAGGTATTCACACCTCTGAGCCAATACTTTGTAGAAGCACCTTTGGCAGCAATTGCAGCTTTGAGTCTTTCTGGGTAAGTCTCTAAGAGCTTTCCACACCTGGAATGTGAAACATTTGCCCATTACTCTTTTCAAAAGTCTTCAAGTTCTGTCAGATTGATTGTTGGTCTTTGCTAGACAACCATTTTCAGGTATTGCCATAGATTGTTAAGTAGATTTAAGTCAAAACTGTAACTCGGCCACTCAGGAACATCCACTATATTCTTGGTAAGCAACTCCAATGTAGATTTGGCCTTCTGTTATTGGTTATTGTCCTGCCAGAAGGTGAAATTATCTCCCAGTGTCTGGTGGAAAGCAGACTGAACAAGGTTTTCCTCTAGGATTTAGATCCATTGCATTTATTTTTTATCCTGAAAAACTCCCCAGTCCTTAACGATTACAAATCATACCCATAACATGATGCAGCCACTACTATGCTTGAAAATATGGAGAGTGGCACTCAGTAATGTGTTGTATTGGATTTTTCCCAAATATAACACTTTGTATACAGGACAAAAAGTTAATTGCTTTGCCACATTTCTGCAGTATTACTTTAGTGGCTTGTTGAAAACAGGATGCATGTTTTGGATTATTTGCATTCTGTACAGGCTTCCTTCTTTTCTCTTTGTCAATTAGGTTAGTATTGTGGAGTAACTACAATGTTGCTGATCCATTCTCAGTTTTCTCCTATCACAGCCATTAAACTCTGTAGCTATTTTAAACTCGCCATTGGACTCATGGTGCAATCCCTGAGCGGTTTCCTTCCTCTCAGGCAAATGCGTTAGGAAGGATGCCTGTATCATTGTAGTGACTAGGTGTATTGATACACCATCCGAAGTGTAATTAAGAATTTCATCCTGCTCAAAGGGATATTCAATGTCTGTTTTTTTTTACCCGTCTACTAATACTTCTTTGCGAGGCATTGGAAAACCTCCTTGTTTTCACTGCTCGTCTGAGGGACCTTACCGCTAATTGTATGTTTGCGGTACAGAGATGAGGTAGTCATTCACAAAACAGGTGAAACGCTATTATTGCACACAATATGAGTGGGGTTAAAAGTTTATTACTTTCCCATTGTTCCTCAACTGTAGTGTATGATATAACATTTTCTAGCTCTGTGTCTCTACTTTTATCCAATGTAAAAAACACAATTTCTAATTTTGCTACATAAAACCGAATCGAGCCGGTCGGTCACAAATAGTTTGTTTTGTTTAAATTGTTTTTAAACAGTCATACCATGGATCATTTAACTATTCGATGTGGAATTTTAGGACCCCTTTAGGTATCCAAAAATAGGTTTTTGGCTACCTAAGCTAACATATGGAATTGCTTTAAAATGGTAAAAAAAATTATCATAAGGAATAAGGTTTGGAAGTATTTGTCCTATATCTAGGAGATATAAGAAAGCTAAACAGGTGTTTTTGTTTTTTTGGACACATATTATATGTGTCCTTATATTTTGGGGCACAAAACTACCTCCATACTTCCATTAGTTTGTATGGGTTACCTTTAGACGAGTCCCATGACACCTGTGGGGGTCGTAGAGCAACAACGTTGTGTTCGTGAGAGTCTGCCCTTTCCATAGAGTGGTCATAATAGTTTGTAGTCCAAACCGTTTGGACGCTACAGACATTTCGTGTCAAGACCGGTTTTCGGGATGTCTCATGGTCTGACAAACACTGCTGAAGCTCGGCCACCTTCCACCAATGTGGAAGGCCGATATAGGCAGATGCGGTGGATTGAGACACAGCGCATGCAAAAAACCCCAGATATGTCTAGCTTAAACTAATGGATTTTGTTGGGTATTTTTTAAGACATTTAAGCTTTTAATTTGAAATTAATTTGTAGAAATTTCGAAAAACATTATTCCACTTTGACATTATGGGGTATTGTGTGTAGGACAGAAAAATCACACTTGAATCAATTTTAAATTCTGTCTGTAGCACAACAAAATGTGGAAAAAGTCAAGGTTTGAATGCTTTCTTAACTTAAGGCACTGTAATCAGTGCTCTGTGTGTGTGTGTGTGTTTGTGTCTGACCGACCAGTATCTTTAATGAGGGGCCAGGAGCTGATCTACGCTGCCAATGGGGTGCTGGCAAAGACCTTGCCTCCAGCCTCACCTCTTGCCTGCTCACCAACGGTCGTCAAGGGAGACCAGTTCAAACTTTAACATAATATATGTTTGTTTGTCAGATATCACCAATCCTAACTGCCATTGGTAACAGAACAGTGACTGTGTATGTGTTCAGAGATGCATCTATGGAGCTAGCACTTGGAGACTTGCAAGATGATGTAATGGAGTCCTAACCGACAGACAGGCTTGATACGGACGTCTCTGAATGGATAGAGACCTGGCACTCAACACATCCACAATGTGGGTCTGAAGGTGATTACTAATATAACAGTACAGCAGAAATGTATATTATTTGCAACACCCTTTTCATTCCATGCATCACTGATGAACTCTGCCTCAACTCTGCCAATTTCTACAGATGGAGAGGACTGTAGATGTAGACAACCTCCAACACAAAACACTGCAAGTTATTTTTAATGATCCTTACTGTCGTTTTATTTTTTGTAATTTTAAATAGATTTCTAAGTCTTTTTGTAAATGATTGTAAAGCCCGATCTGGATTGCCAGCCTCAGTCATTTGAATGGGAGACCATAATTGGGTAGGTTTTATCTGACCTGTTCAAACTTCAGCATAGTTTGTGTATCAGATATTACCCATTCTAACTGCCATTGGTAATAGAACAGTAACTATGAGTGTATGTGTTCACAGAAACATGTGTTGAGCCAGCACATGGAGACTTGCAAGATGATGTGATGAAGTCCAGACTGACAGACGGGCTTGATACTGATGTCTCTAAATGGAGAAACTAGGCACTCAGCATTTATTTTTTACTAGACACAACTTTTACTTGTATTGTTTTTTAAATCATTGAATTTAATGGTATCTGTCAATATGGGGAGGGAGAAACCCAATTTATTCTGCAACAAGATCAGGGAACTCCTTTTGTAATCGGGACACCACACAGGAAGGTAGCCCCATTACCACCAGACAAAATGCCGATAGGCACAATTCTGTATCGGCTGCGAAGGACAATGAAAGGTGAGAGGTGCACATTGTTATATTAGCAGAACACTGGTTATATGGTATTATGTAAATGGTAGTTTGTTCTACATGGACCTGTTACTACATTTGAAAGTTATCAAAACACTTAGTTTAGAATAACTACATATATTCAGCAATTGCATTCTTCTCATATTATTTATTGTAGCTGGGGATTTTAACAAAGCAAATTTTAGGAACTTTGGCAGCCATTACAGCTGTGAATAATTTTGAATAAGATTCTACCAACTTTGCACAACTCTTAGGTCAACATACAGTATATCCATTGTTTTTGTAAAAATTACTCTTGCTCTGTAAATTTGGTTGGGAATTATTGATAGACAGCAATATTCAAACCTTGTCTCTGATTTACAAGCACATTTACAGTCAGTCAGGACTGAGACTGGACCACTCAGTAACACTCAACACCTCTTGAAAAGCCATTCTGGTATGTCTTTGGCATGAGCATTTGTGTAATTGTCCCACTGAAAAATAAAACTTAATCCCAGGGTTAGGTATTCCAAAGTCTGGGGTGGGTTTTTCTCTAACTTTGTACCTGGGCTTTGCTCCTTTCATATCTCTTTAGATCCTGACATATTCCCCAGTCAATGGCGGTGACAAGCATACCCATAACATGATGCTGTCACCACAATACCTGATAATACAATACACTAGTGACTGTATGTATGCATGTACAGGCACGAGTGTACGTATGTATGTACAGTATATGGATGTATACATGAGTGGGCATAAGTGCGTGTGTATATGTAGTGTGTGTACATATTGCACGTGAGTGCCCTCAGTTCATCGGGGCATGGACTCTACAAGGTGTCGAAAGCGTTCCACAGGGATGCTGGCCCATGATGACTCCAATGCTTCCCACAGTTGTGCCAAGTTGGCTGGATGTCCTTTGGGTGGTGGACCATTCTTGATACACACAGGAAACGGTTGAGTGTGAAAAACCCAGCAGCATTGTAGTTCTTGACACACTGAAACCAGTGCGCCTAGCACCTACTACCATACCCTGTTCAAAGGACTTAAATATTTTCTTGCACATTCACCCTCTGAATGACACACATACACAACCATGTCTCAATTGTCTCAAGGCTTAAAAATCCTTATTTAACCTGTCTCCTCCCCTTCTTCTACACTGATTGAAGTGGATTTAACAAGTGACATCAATAAGGGATCATGGTTTTCACCTGGAATACACCTGGTCAGTCTATGTCATGGAAAGAGCAGGTGTTCCTAACGTTTTGTACACTCAGTGTAATGTACAAAAATATTTTTTTTAAAGATGGCCACTATGTATACGGTCTGATTGTCATTTACATGCTGTTAGCTTCTCCAGTCTGCGCAATCTCTTCACTGCATCACCCAAATAATACTGTAGGTCAGGCAACTTAAAGAGCAAATCAAGAGAAGACTGAGAAACCATGTCAAAAAAGTAGACTAATAAAGGCTCTGTGTAGTATGTTTTTAGTATTTCAGTGTTTTTGACCTATATCGACAATAGATATTCACTCCAGAACATCACAAGATCTCCAGTTAGGCCATTGAATTGAAAATAAAGTCTTTTCAGAAGGTCATTCCTGGACTTTAAAATACATATTTGAAAATCTCTCAGGGTTTGTGTTTCTCTCACTGTACATTTTATCCATCTTTTGACTTTATAAAAGAGAATGTTTCATAATTTGTTCAATATTTAAACCTCGCTGGTGAGCACAAGGAATATGGGCATGCATTATTACCACTTCGACTTTGCAAAGCTTGTTTTGTGCTCGATACGAATGCAACATACTGATAGTGAAAATAATAATCTCACTATAATGAGTTACATGTCGTAGTAAATGTAGGAAACAATTAGCAATGTTTTGAATAAATAATATGGAATGTAATAAAATGCCAGTTTCCTATTCCAGTGAACAAAATACCAAGCGCTGTTGATCATTCATCCTACTTGTTGTTAATAACACTCTTTCTGGGAACTCTATTTATAGCAGGAGGAAGATTTGTTCCATAAAACAGACTTGGGCATACTTTTTTAATTAATAAGTTGAGGAAAAACAGGTTGTAACCTGAGTAAAGGTATGTATTGCAACGGAATATTGATTCCAAGTTTCCTTGCTGATGGCAAAGGTGCAAGGTGTCTGAGAAGACAAGATTTAAAATATATTATAAATGTCTCGGGTGTATTAATTAGGATTCAGGGAGGAACCTTGTCATGTTAATCCTGATATAGTGGTCCCATTGGGTCCAGGGAGCTGGGAACTGGGAGAGCACTAATTTCTATCAAAGCTTTTTAGCTTTTTCGAATTGTAGTAGTTTATAGCTATAGTATTTACTATTATGCCGTTTAGCAAACGCTTTTATCCAAAGCAACTTACAGTAGTGCGTTCATACATTTTAGTATGGGGGGCACAACGGGAATCAAACCCACGATGCTGACGTTGCAAGTACCATGCTCTATCAAATTAACCACAAAGGACCACGGTAGTCATAGCTTTTGTGTTGCTTGTACTGTCCTCTGATATCTACACTAAATTACCAAAAGTATGTGGACACCTGCTCGTCGAACATCTCATTCCAAAATCATGGGCATTAATATGGAGTTGGTACCCCCTTTGCTGCTATAATAGCCTTCACTCTACTGGGATGATGGAACATTGCTGCGGGGACTTGCTACCATTCAGCCACAATAGCTTCAGTGAGGTTGAACACTGATGTTTTGAGATTATTCCTGACTTGCAATCAGCACTCCAATTCATCCCAAAGGTGTTAGATGGCGTTGAGGTCAGGGCTCTGTGCAGGCCAGTCAAGGTCTTCCACAGCGATCTCAACAAACCACTTCTGTATGGACCTTACGTTGTGCACAGGGGCATTGTCATGCTGAAAAAGGTAAGGGCCTTCCCCAAACTGTTACCACAAAGTTGGAAGCACAGAATTGACTAGAATGTTATTATATGCTGTAGCGTTAAGATTTCCCTTCACTGGAACTAAGGGGTTTAGCCCGAACCATGAAAACAGCCCCAGACCATTATTCCTCCTCCACCAAACTTTACAGGTGGCACTATGCATTCGGACAGGTAGCGTTCTGCTGGCATTCTGCCAAACCCAGATTAGTCCGTCGGACTACCAGATGGTGAAGCGTGATTCATCACTCCAGAGAACGGGTTTCCACTGCTCCAGAGTCCAAAGGCGGCAAGCTATACAACATTTCTGGCCAGCGCTTGGCATTGCACATGGTGATCTTAGGCTTGTGTGCTGCTGCTCTGCCTTGAAAACCCATTTCATAAAGCTCCCAACTAAGAGTTCTGTGCTGACGTTGCTTCCAGAGGCAGTTTGGAACATGGTAGTGAGTGTTGCAACTGAGGACAGACATTTTTTTATGCTACGTGCTTCAGCACTCGGCAGTCCTGTTCTGTGATCTTGTGTGGCCTACCACTTCGCAGCTGAGACGTTCTTGCTCCTAGACGTTTCCACTTCACAATAACATCACATCACAGCTCTAACAGGGCATAAATTTGATGAACTCACTTGTTGGAAAGGTGGCATCCTATGAAAGCCACTGAGCTCTTCAGTGAGGCCATTCTATAGCCAATGTTTGTCTATGGAGATTTCATGGCTGTGTGCTCGATTTTATTCACCTGTAAGCAACAGGTGTGGCTGAAATAGCCTAATCCACTCATTTGATGGGGTGTCCACATACTTTTGTATATATAGTGTATGTCTGTATTCAAATCAGTTGTATTCAATTAATTTCAGGAGTATTAGAAACACAGACTATACTGGTTCAGTCTTCTGTCTAAACCAATGTGAGAAAAGAGTACGTGTGTACAGTTTGTAGGACTGTATGTACTGTAGGTCTACAGTACAAAGATGCATTGATTGTATATTGTAATTTATCAAACGGTGTGTAGGATTTAGAAGTCACCTTGCAAATCAGATGTCGTTTTAATTCCGGTCAGTTATTTTATTTACTGTTCTTTGTCATCTGGTTCACATGCAATTAAATGAGGCAGACATAAAATAATAACAGATAAACATATCTGAGATTTGTGAGATCGAGGAATTCATCCTCTATAATTTAATATCTTCTGAACCCTGGGTCAGTTTCAATATAACATGAGTGAAGTGTGGCGAGATCTAATCTAATTTCATTTTATTAAAATAAGAATGCATTTCGAGAAATCAATTTCACTTTTTGATGTATATCAACACATTATTTCACTCAAGGCTATCACCACTAGCACAACCGCTGATGTCAAAACTAGTCTTATACTGTGCTTAAAATAATGACTGCAATTATTTCGAATTTAAGTAATACATTTTGCATATCTAAGTAATGCAAAAATGTACATACTGTAATTAATTATTGTAAAGACTACATGCTGCCACTCATATCATTGGAAAGGGTGCATTATGTCATTCATGATTTTTAAGTTGTCCATGAAAACATGAAAATGTATGCTTATGGTAGCATATCATGCTTTCCTGGACAACCAACATACAGTATGTGTGGATAACACTTATTTTTATGGTTTTAATCATTAGACGATGTAAAAATGTAGTCAGATTCTTGCTTTATTGATTGTCCTTGCTTCAATTGACCACATTTTCTTTGTCACCTCAATCCACAGCTCTTGACAAACCACAGCTCTTGTACCACAACTGGTGTGCGGCAACAAAAGGTTTTTTCTAATCCAATCTAAATTATATTGTATGATTCAATGGTTCAGGATTGAACATTGTACTACATTTTAATCCTGGCCACGTGCCCACAGCTGGCAGCACCAAACTAATCATCAATTCGGAGCGCAGTTGCACACAATCTGATCGTAATTCCCATGGTCAATTTGGTTTGACATTCGATATCCCTAAGGGGCTAGTTAGGGACCATCATAGGATGATATATTTTTAAATGTCAATAGCTCCAAATTTCAATGACTTAAAAACCTCAAACCAACTATATATTGTAGAAATTCATACACAAAGCATTCAATGAGACAGCTGAACGATATTGTCCCATTTACATTGTATAATTTATTTACGGTCCCTAACTAGCCCAAGCAACTTTGTCGCGTGAAGCTAATTGGCGAAAAAAGTTGAGTAGCACAAGCTAGTGTAGGTAGTGTGGGTCAGAAGTTTACATACACTAAGTTGACTGTGCCTTTAAACAGCATGGAAGATTCCAGAAAATGATGTCATGGATGTAGAAGCTTCTGATAGGCTAATTGATATAATTTGAGTCAGTTGGAGGTGTACCTATGGATGTATATCAAGGACTACCTTCAAACTCAGTGCCTCTTTGCTTGACATCATGTGAAAATCAAAAGAAATCAGCCAAGACTGGAGACCTCCACACGTCTGGTTCATCATTAGGAGCAATTTCCAAACGCCTGAAGGTACCACATTCATCTGTACAAACAATAGTACGCAAGTATAAACACCATGGGACCACGCAGCCGTCATACCGCTCAGGAAGGAGAGGTGTTCTGTCTCCTAGAGATGAACATACTTTAGTGAGAAAAGTGCAAATCAATCCCAGAAAAACAGCAAAGGACCTTGTGAAGATGCTGGAGGAAACAGGTACACAAGTATCTACAGCGAGGGAAAAAAGTATTTGATCCCCTGCTGATTTTGTACGTTTGCCCACTGACAAAGAAATGATCAGAATAACAACCAAAAAATCCAGAAAAACGCATGTGAAAAATGTTATAAATTGATTTGCATTTTAATGAGGGAAATAAGTATTTGACCCCATCTCAATCAGAAAGATTTCTGGCTCCCATGTGTCTTTTATACAGGTAACGAGCTGAGATTAGGAGCACAATCTTAAAGGGAGTGCTCCTAATCTCAGTTTGTTACCTGTATAAAAGACACCTGTCCACAGAAGCAATCAATCAGATTCCAAACTCTCCACCATGGCCAAGACCAAAGAGCTCTCCAAGGATGTCAGGGACAAGATTTTAGACCTACACAAGGCTGGAATGGGCTACAAGACCATCGCCAAGCAGCTTGGTGAAAAGGTGACAACAGTTGGTGCGATTATTCGCAAATGGAAGAAACACAAAATACCTGTCAATCTCCCTCGGCCTGGGGCTCCATGCAAGATCTCACCTCGTGGAGTTGCAATGATCATGAGAACGGTGAGGAATCAGCCCAGAACTACACAGGAGGATCTTGTCAATGATCTCAAGGCAGCTGGGACCATAGTCACCAAGAAAACAATTGGTAACACACTACGACGTGAAGGACTGAAATCCTGAAGCGCCCGCAAGGTCCCCCTGCTCAAGAAAGCACATATACATGCCCGTCTGAAGTTTGCCAATGAACATCAGAATGATTCAGAGGACAACTGGGTGAAAGTGTTGTGGTCAGATGAGACCAAAATGGAGCTCTTTGGCATCAAATCAAATCAAATTTTATTTGTCACATACACATGGTTAGCAGATGTTAATGCGAGTGTAGCGAAATGCTTGTGCTTCTAGTTCCGACCATGCAGTAGTATCTAACAAGTAATCTAACAAATTCACAACAACAACCTTATACACACAAGAGTAAAGGAACGAATACGAGTATGTACATATAAATATATGGATGAGCGATGGCTGACCGGCATAGGCAAGATGCAGTAGATGGTATGGAGTACAGTATATACACATATATATATGAGATGAGTGATGTAGGATATGTAAACATTATATAAATGGCATTGTTTAAAGTGGCTAGTGATACATTATTTCATCCAATTATAATTATTAAAGTGTCTAGAGATTTGGGTCGATGGCCGAACGGCATAGGCAAGATACAGTAGATGGTTTAGAGTACAGTGTATACATTTGATATGAGTATGTCGGATACGTAAACATTATATACAAAATTGTTTAAAGTGGCTAGTGATACATTTGTTACATCCAATTCCTATGTTTAAAGTGGCTAGAGATTTAAGTCAGTATGTTGGCAGCAGCCACTCAATGTTAGTGATGGCTGTTTAACAGTCTGATGGCCTTGAGGTAGAAGCTGTTTTTCAGTCTCTCGGTCCCAGCTTTGATGCACCTGTACTGACCTCGCCTTCTGGATGATAGCGGGGTGAACAGGCAGTGGCTCGGGTGGTTGTTGTCCTTGATGATCTTTTNCGGTTGTGGGCGGAGCAGTTGCCGTACCAGGCGGTGATACAGCCAGACAGGATGCTCTCGATTGTGCATCTGTAAAAGTTTGTGAGTGATTTTGGTGACAAGCCGAATTTCTTCAGCCTCCTGAGGCTGAAGTTTTGAGGAGGAATGCTGCCTATGACCCCAAGAACCCCATCCCCACCGTCAAACATGGAGGTGGAAACATTATGCTTTGGGGGTGTTTTTCTGCTAAGGGGACAGGACAACCTCACCGCATCAAAGGGACAATGGACGGGGCCATGTACCGTCAAATCTTGGGTGAGAACCTCCTTCCCTCAGCCAGGGCATTGAAAATGGGTCGTGGATGGGTATTCCAGCATGACCCAAAACACACGGCCAAGGCAACAAAGGAGTGGCTCAAGAAGAAGCACATTAAGGTCCTGGAGTGGCCTAGCCAGTCTCCAGACCTTAATTCCATAGAAAATCTGTGGAGGGATCTGAAGGTTCGAGTTGCCAAAAGTCAGCCTCGAAACCTTAATGACTTGGAGAAGATCTGCAAAGAGGAGTGGGACAAAATCCCTCCAGAGATGTGTGCAAACCTGGTGGCCAACTACAAGAAACATCTGACCTCTGACTGCCAACAAGGGTTTTGCCACCAAGTACTAAGTCATGTTTTGCTATAGGGGTCAAATACTTATTTCCCTCATTAAAATGCAAATCAAATTATAACATTTTTCACATGCGTGTTTCTGGATTTTTTTGTTGTTATTCTGTCTCTCACTCTTCAAATAAACCTACCATTAAAATTATAGATCATTTCTTTGTCAGTGGGAAAACGTACAAAATCAGCAGGGGATCAAATACTTTTTCCCTCACTGTATATCCACAGTAAAACAAGTCCTATATCGACATAACCTGAAAGGCCGCTTAGCAAGAAAGAAGCCATTGCTCCAAAAAAGCCATAAAAAAGCCAGACCACGGTTTGCAACTGCACATGGGGACAATGATCATACTTTTTGTAGAATTGCCCTCTGGTCTGATGAAACAAAAATATAACTGTTTGGCCATAATGACCATTGTTATGTTTGGAGGAAAAAGGGGGAGGTTTGCAAGCCGAAGAACACCATCCCAACCGTAAAGCACGGGAGTGGCAGCATCATGTTGTGGGGGTGCTTTGCTGCAGGAGGGACTGGTGCACTTCACAAAATAGATGGCATCATGAGGAGGGAAAATTATGTGGATATATTGAAACAACATCTGAAGACATCAGTCTGGAAGTTAAAGCTTTGTCGCAAATGGGTCTTCCAAATGGACATTGACCCCAAGCATACTTCCAAAGTTGCTGCGAAATGGCTTAAGGACAACAAAGTCAAGGTATTGGAGTGGCCATCACAAAGCCCTGACCTCAATCCCATAGAAGATTTGTGAGCAGAACTGAAAAAGCGTGTGCGAGCAAGGAGGCCTACAAACCTGACTCAGTTACACCATCTCTGTCTGGAGGAATGGGCCAAAATTCACCCAACTTATTGTGGGAAGCTTGTGAAAGGCTACCTGAAACGTTTGACCCAAGTTAAACAATTTAAAGGCAAATACTAATTGAGTGTATGTAACCCTCTGACCCGCTGGGAATGTGATGAAAGAAATAAAAGCTGAAATAAATCATTCTCTCTACTATTATGCTGACATTTCACATTCTTTAAATAAAGTGGTGATCCTAACTGACCTAAGACAGGGAATTTTTACTAGGATTAAATGTCAGGAATTGTGAAAAACTGAGTTTAAATGTAGTTGGCTAAGGTGTATGTAAACTTCTGACTTCAACTGTATGTAAATAAGGTATTTAAAAAAATAATAATTATAAATCTGCCCAAATTTCTAAAAACCTGTTTTCGCATTGTCCTTATGGGGTATTGTGTTTAGATTGATGAGGATGAAAACGATTTAATCAATTTTAGAATAAGGCTGTAACATAACAACATTTAGAAAAAGTCAATGGGTCTGAATACTTTCTGAATGCACTGTATATCCACCTCCAAGAAAAGTAACTTTGAATGTGTGAAAAATACAAATATTTGTATTGTCACTACCGCAATGGCTATAACTCGTCCAGTGTCTGCTATTTGAAAAAATACATCTCGTTCTGTCGTGTTTGGAGTTTATCAATTGACAGCTGCTCATATTAACAAAGTCAATACAAAACAGTTGAAAATAATCATTACCAACACTGTCGTTACCACAAACAAAATGTGTCGTTAATGTCGATTTACATGTTATTACCATTACAAAGTTGTGACTTTTTGTATAACTTTTGTATAAAATGCAGCTCAATACTGCTTATCACATAATCTTTTACTTTCTTTAAAGCAAACAATCATATTGTAAATACCCATTTCCACGCAGTTATTTTTAACAACTAATGCAATTAATCATAACTCTTTCATTACTGCCAAACAGTCATTACCACCACGACTTAAACATATTTCTTAAGAAAAATTACATTTACACAATAAATATCACACTCCGGTCTTCTAGTGTGAAGCACTAATTTGTTCTCAATATAACTTCTTAAAAATTTTAAATAAATACATAACAATTTCAAAAAGTAATTGCATTTTTATTCGTAGTCTCAATGCAGGTATACAAGCACATATAGAAAACAGACATATTTCTGCAATAAGGAATTACAATAATCATTTTAAAATGTGGTAGTGCCAAATCCTATAGCCAGACAAACCAAATAATCCCAAAACCCATTGTGTTTGTGATTCAGTAAACAAAAATTTAAGGTTTTATGATGTGATGTTAATGACATCTGCAGAAGGTGTTTTGGGGTAACAGAGTAAATTACATGTATTGTTGAATAAAAATGGTCACATAACAGTTTATGGTTTTTCGGCGCATGTGATTTGATAAAATAGATAAAATATTTATGTTGATAAAAGTATTTTTTGTAAGAAACTTTTTTTTATTTATATAACATATGCTTGGTCCCTCCTGGCATCCAAACAAAACATGCCCTCGTTCGTGCCATTAAAGTACAGCCATGGGGATCCTGACAGATGTGGAATGGCTGTTTTGTCTTGGGTGCATTAAGAGCTTCAGTTTGGAGGTGATATGAAGTTGAAACCACGTTATGGGCTCTCTTTGTTGCAGTAGCTTACAGCTTTTGGTCACACAGATCAATTGCTGAAATTGGATACCTAATATAGATATTCCACATATAGGGTGTCACATAGGTATTTTGAATTCAACTGTCTCTTTGATTAGCACCATGGTTCCTTTCATAGCTTTTTAATACCACTACAGTTCTATGTTGAGATTTGCTCTGAAGTAGAGGTTACCCAAAACCCCATTTGTATTCCCTGGCTTTCTATCTGCAGGGTCTGCACAACAATGTGCCAAGCGCTCGCAGGACAAGAAACCATAGAGAATCACAAGTGGTGCTTAGGCCATAACAGAATATCAGCATGTCATCTGGCAAGACGTGTCAATTTAAGTGTGCAACATGCAACGTGTTGAGCCTCAAGCAGTGCTCCCTGCATTAATTTCCTGTTCAGGAGTTCAAAGTGTTTGTTACCCGTGTCAGTCATATCGCAGTGCTCTCCCTGCGCCACTCGGGGACCTCTCCATGGAAGGAAGAAAATGTTTTTCCTTAATGGTACACTGGTGTCACTTAGTTGATGGTGCTAGAAGGTCCATGAGGGTCAGGGCAACTGACATGGGTGGATACTGCCTCCCCTCGACTGATAGCATGCTCAATGGACCTCCACCAACCGAGCCTGCACATTCCCTGAGGATGCCAGGGAGGGATAGATAGAGAGAAGAAAAGAGATGGGAGGGAGAGAGCAGTCAAGTTAAAAAGATTATCTGTCTAAGGATGTTTCTCCTGATCAATAGTGAAACAATGTGTGAAGTAACAAGGCCGGGGATAGGCTCACTATGGGAACACAAAGGTCCAATTCATTAAAGATGCGTTGTGAATTGACTCGTCCCTGTGTACATATTTGATCAGCAGCAATAATCGACAGTCAAGAGGCTAATCTGAATAATAAACAAGATGATTATCTGCATTGAAAATCGGTGCAAAATCGGTGCATTAGTCTCGTCAGCAGCCACTTGGTGATAGAAGAAGAAGCTGGTGCAACACAAAAGCATAAGAAATCAATGTGCTTTCGATACTTTATTTGAAAGCGGACTTCAGGAAACAGCAGAGGGAGCATCCCCCTATCCACATCGACGGAACCGCAGTGGAGAAGGTGGAAAGCTTAAAGTTCATCACTGACAAACTGAAATGGTCCACCCACACAGACAGTGTGGTAAAGAAGGCGCAACAGTGCCTCTTCAAACTCAGGAGGCTGAAGAAATTTGGCTTGGCGTCTAAAACCCTCACAAACTTTTACAGATGCACAATTGAGAGCATCCTGTCGGGCTGTATCACCGACTGGTACGGCGAATGGACCGTTCGCAACTGCAGGGCTCTCCAGAGGGTGGTGCGGTCTTCCCAACGCATCACCGGGGGCAAACTACCTGCCCTCCAGGACATCTACAGCACCCTATGTCACAGGAAGGCCAAAAAGATCATCAAGGACAACAACCACCTGAGCCACTGCCTGTTCACCCCGCTATCATCCAGAAGGCGAGGTCAGTACAGGTGCAGCAAAGCGGGACCGAGAGACTGAAAAACACCTTATTTCTCAAGGCCATCAGACTGTTAAAAAGCCATCACTATCACATTAGAGGAGGTTGCCCTATAAATATACTTGAAATCACCCGTCAGTTTAATAATTGAAACACTAGTCCCTTTAACAATGTTTACATATTTTGTGTTACTCATCTCATATGTATATCATGTATACTGTATCTTAGTCTAAGCAGCTCTAACACTGCTCGTCCAATTATTCATATAGTCTTAATTCCATTCCTTTACTTTAGATTGTGTGTATTGTTAGATATTACTTGTTAGATATTACTGCACTGTTGGAGCTAGAAACATTTCGCTACACCCACATTTTGCTACACCCACAATAACATCTGCTAAACCCGTGTATATGACAAGTAAAATTGGATTTTGATTTGAAATGGCATGCAAAACTATATAAATTTTGTATTCAAGCTCAGGGCCCTGGACTTGA
Organism: Hucho hucho; assembly: GCA_003317085.1. Classification (NCBI taxonomy): domain Eukaryota; kingdom Metazoa; phylum Chordata; class Actinopteri; order Salmoniformes; family Salmonidae; genus Hucho; species Hucho hucho. The sequence goes on along the minus strand of QNTS01000033.1, from coordinate 726,896 downwards.
ACACCACCCTGGATCCGGACTTCCTGACGGGCAGACCACAGGTCGCGATGAAAGGCAATAAGTTCTTGTTCACACTGACTCTCAACACAGGGGCCCCCCCAAGGATGTGTGCTCAGTCCCCTCCTGTACTCTCTGTTCACCCACGACTGCATGGCAATGCACGACTCCAACTCCATGATAAAGTTTGCTGATGACGCCACCTTTGTAGGACTGACAATGAACAATGAAACAGGGAGATAAGAGACCTGACAGTTTGGTGCCGGCACAACAACTTCTCCCTCAACCTCAGTAAAACTAAGGAGCTGATCATCAAGAGGGTCAGCAGCCTCAAGTTCCTTGGTGTACACATAACTAAAGACTTGACATGGACCCATAACACCAGTACGGTAGTAAATAAGGTGCACCAGCGCGTCTTATTCCTCAGGCAGCTGAAGAAATTTGGCGCGGCTCCTCAGATACTGACAAACTTCTAAAGATGCACCGTCGAGAGCATCTTTACTGGCTGCATGACGGCCTGGTACGGCAGTTGAACTGCCCTCGAGTTCCAAGCTATACAGGACATCTACACCAGGCGATGTCTGAGGAAGGCCTGTAACTCCAGCCACCCTAGCCATGGACTTTTCTCTACGTTACAACCACAGTCCCATGTACAAACACACACTGGTGCTATTATTTATTTATAAAGTATTTATTTTTACTACACTGAACAAAAATAGAAATGCAAGATGTAAAGTGTTGATCCCATGTTTCATGAACTGAAATACATACAAAAATCTTATTTCTCTCAAATGTTTAGCACAAATTTGTTTACATCCCTGTTAGTGAGCATTTCTCCTTTGCCAAGACAATCCATCCACCTGACAGGTGTGGCATATCTAGAAGCATGTCATTACACAGGTGCTCCTTGTGCTGGGGACAGTAAAAGGCCACTCTAAAATGTGCAGTTTTGTCAAACAACACAATGCCACAGATGCCAGATCATGCAATTGGCTGCAGGACTGTTCACCAACCAGAGCTAATTTCACTACCATAAGCCGCCACCAACGTCATGTTATATAGAAGTCGGCAGTACGTCCAACCGGCCTCACAACCGCAGACCACGTGTTAATGTTACCTTCTGTTTGATGATGGAATGATAATTAAAATGTGTAATTGTAATTGCCCTACTGAATATACACTGAGTGTACAAAACATTAAGAACACCTTCTCTTTCCATGACATAGAATGACCAGGTGAATCCAGGCGAAAGCCATGATCCCTTATTCATGTCACTTGTTAAATCCACTTCAATCAGTGTAGATGAAGAGGAGGAGACAGGATTTTTAAACAATAAGACAATTGAGACATGGATTGTGTATGTGTGCCATTCAGGGGGTGAATGGACAAGACAAAATATTTAAGTGCCTTTGGTAGTAGGTGCCAGACACACTGGTCTGAGTATGTCAACAACTGCAGAGCTGCTGGGTTTTTCATGCTCAACAGTTTCCTGTGTGTATCAAGAATGGTCCAACACCCAAAGGACATCCAGCCAACTTGACACAACTGTGGGAAGCATTGGAGTCATCATGGGCCAGCATCCTTGTGGAACGCTTTCGACACCTTGTAGAGTCCGTGCCCCGATGAATTGAGGCTGTTCTGAGGGCAAAAGGGGGTGCTAATATTTAGTGAACTCAGTGTATTGGTTTGTTATATTTGCAACAAGCTCAGATTTTCACCTTTACATCTAGTCAACACCCTCAGGGAAGTCATTAGCCATGTTTCCATTAACTTGTCCAGTGACTATTAGGCAAAATTAGGAAAGTTTGCATAGAAAACAGATACGGTGTGTTTCTATTGAACTGTCTAAAAACAGCTGGATGTATATATTCCTCTGGACTCTGACATTGCTCCCCACCCTGCCCCCACTCCAAAAAACTATAGTGTTGAATAAAAATGAAGTGGTTGAAGTGTTTCCATTACCCATTTAGGCAATTGTGTACTCATAAATTGGCGACTTCCACTTATCTTTTTCATGTCTCAGGCAGCCCGCAAGTGGCAACATGGATAGAAACCAGGAATTTACTAATATTTGGCATATTCTAATAATTCTCATGTACTTATGTATTGACCACAGGATGTTGGTGACACCTTAAATGGGGGGGATGGGCTCGTGGTAATGGCTAGAGCGGAATAAGTGGAATGGTATCAAATACATCAAAACACATGGTTTCCATTCCATTTGCTCTGTTCCAGCCATTATTATGAGCAGTCCTCCCCTCAGCAGCCTCCACTGGTATTGACATGGTCCATGTCATGGTGGTGAAACTTGCACTGCAGATCGGAAATAATTTGATGGTGAAACTTGCATCCAGCCAACCAAAAAAGCTAAGCTAAGCAATTCAGCCATTATTGAAAGCCAGGACAAACCTTGTTCTGCAAAAAAACATTTTATAGTTGCAAAAATGTATTTAGTAAGCACTATGCATTTAGAATTAAATGTGGAGTGGAGCTTTAAAGATACACTACATGGCCAAGCGTAAAATAACGGATGAAAAAAAAAATAAAAAATGTGGACACCCATTCAAATTTGTGGATTTGGCTATTTCAGCCACACCCGTTGCTGACAGGTGTATTAAATCGAGCCTCACAATCTCCATAGACAAACATTGTCTGTAGAGTGACCCGTACGTTTCATGAAGTGGGTTTCCATGGCCGAGCAGCTGCACCAAGCCTAAAATAACCATGCTGGAGTGGTGTAAAGCTCCCCGCCATTAGACTCTGGAGCATTGGAAACACGTTCTCTGGAGTGAGGAATAACGCATCACCATCTGACAGTACGACGGATGAATCTGGGTTTGGCGGATGCTAGGAGAATGCTACCTGATGAATGCATGGTGCCTACTGTAAAGTTTGGTGGAGGAGGAATAATGGTCTGGGGCTGTTTTTCATAGTTTGGGCTAGGCCCCTTAATCTTAACACTACAGCATACAATGACATTCTAGACAATTCTGTGCTTCCACCTTTGTGGCAACAGTTTGGGGAAGGCCCTTTCCTGTTTCAGCATGACAATGCCCCTGTGCACAAAGCAAAGTCCATACAGTAATGGCTTTCGAGAACGGTGTGGAAGAACTTGACTGGCCTGCACATAGCCCTGACCTCAACCCCATCGAACACCTTTGGGATGAATTGGAACGGCGACTGCGAACCAGGCCTAAACCTCCCAACATCAGTGCCCGACCTGCTCTTGTGGCTGAATGGAAGAAAGTCCCCGCAGCACTGTTCCAACATCTAGTGGAAAGCATTCCCATAAGAGTGGAGGCTGTTATAACAGCAAAGGGGGTACCAACTCCATATTAATGCCCATGATTTTGGAATGAGAGTTTCAACAAGCAGGTGTCCACATGAAATCACGTGCCCCTCATACCTTCATTTATTATTCATTTGGCAATCATAATTCATTTGAAAAACACAGTTTGCGTCATCATTTGTCACAATAAAGAATGTTTGACAAAAGAAAATTTAAAAAAATCCATCCTCGTCGAATTGATAAAAATGTTGATCTTTAGAACATGTTTGCAACATTGCTTTTGTTGAATACCCCTGGGTCAATGAAAACCTACCTAGTGTCATAAAACCACAAACCAGTATAAGTGCTAACGTTTCCCTCCTTGGTTGAATCCCTTTCCATCCAAATATATACTCTAAAGGATGAGCCTAGTCTATCTGTAGATACAGTTGAAGTCGGAAGTTTACATAAACCTTAGCCAAATACATTTAAACTCAGTTTTTCACAATTCCTGACATTTAATACTAGTAAAAATTCCCTGTCTTAGGTCAGTTAGGATCACCACTTCATTTTAAGAAGGTGAAATGTCAGAATAATACTAGAGAGAAGGATTTATTTCAGCTTTTATTTCTTTCATCACATTCCCAGTGGGTCAGAAGTTTACATACACTCAATTAGTATTTGGTAGCATTGCCTTTAAATTGTTTAACTTGGGTCAAACGTTTCAGGTAGCCTTCCACAAGCTTCCCACAATAAGTTGGGTGAATTTTGGCCCATTCCTCCTGACAGAGCTGGTGCAACTGAATCAGGTATGTAGGCCTCCCTGCTCACACACGCTTTTTCAGTTCTGCCCACAACTTTGGAAGTATGCTTGAGGTCATTGTCCATTTGGAAGACCCATTTGCGACCAAGCTTTAACTTCCTGACTGATGTCTTGAGATGCTGCTTTAATATATCCACATAATTTTTCTTTCTCATGATGCCATCTATTTTGTGAAGTGCACCAGTCCCTCCTGCAGCAAAGCACCCCCACAACATGATACTGCCACCCCCTTGCTTCATGGTTGGCATGGTGTTCTTCGGCTTGCAAGCCTCCCCTTTATTCCTCCAAACATAATGGTCATTATGGCCAAACAGTTCTACTTTTGTTTCATCAGACTAGAGGACATCTCTCCAAAAAGTACGATCTTTGTCCCCATGTGCAGTTGCAAACCGTAGTCTGTTTTTTTTATGGCAGTTTTGGAGCTGTGGCTTCTTCCTTGCTGAGCGGCCTTTCAGGTTATGTCGATATAGGACTCGTTTTACTGTGGATGTAGATACTTTTGTACCTGTTTCCTCCAGCATCTTCACAAGGTCCTTTGCTGTTGTTCTGGGATTGATTTGCACGTTTCTCACCAAAGTACGTTCATCTCTAGGAGACAGAACGCGTTTCCTTCCTGAGCGGTATGACGGCTGCGTGGTCCCATGGTGTTTATACTTGCGTACTATTGTTTGTACAGATGAACGTGGTGCCGTCAGGCATTTGGAAATTGCTCCCAAGGATGAACCAGACTTGTGGAGATCTACAATTCTTTTCTGAGGTCTTGGCAGATTTCTTTTGATTTTCCTATGATGTCTAGCAAAGAGGCACTGAGTTTGAAGGTAGGCTATGAAATACATCCACAGGTACACCTCCAATTGACTCAAATGATGTCAATTAGAAGCTTCTGATAGGCTAAAGCCATGTCATCATTTTCTGGAATTTTCCATGCTGTTTAAAGGTACAGTCAACTTAGTGTATGTAAACTTCTGACCCACTGGAATTGTGAAACAGTGAATTATAAGTGAAGTAATCTGTCTGTAAACAATTGTTGGAAAAATTACTTGTGTCATGCACAAAGTAGATGTCCTAACCGTCTAGTTTTAATGACTCCAACCTAAGTGTATGTAAACTTCCGATTTCAACTGTACATGTTGAATACCTAAAGTTTGAACAGAAGCTACAGAACATGATGATCTTGATGCTCCACCAATTTAATGGATATTTTTTATGTTGGTGAAAATATCCATTAAATATAGGTGCATCAAGATCACCAGTGTGCTCGAGTTTCTTTTTAATTTAGCGTTCACTTTTTCTCCATGCACCTGGTAAGAAGATCAAGGTGCAAATTATACTTTTTATTTAAACAATAGTTTGAAAGTTAATACATTGACATTGACGGGCGTACAACTTGTACTGTGCTGATGATCATTATAAAACCTCCTTATGGAATTGCAATTTTTGTTGTTCGGATAAGATAATGTGTTAATTGAGGTCATATACTGGGTGTTTAATCTCCCTAGCTGTTGAATGACATGTACTGTACATGGAACCATGTGTTTAGGATCTAGAGAGCAGCTACTTTAGAGTCAATCTGAGGACAGTACTCCATTACTCTGTAAGTTGACAATGGCCAGTTAACATTAGAAAAGCATCCCCAAGCCAGACCTTTTCTTTCTGTGAAAAAATGTGCAAGGATTTGCATTATATGCTTGTAACAGTATGAGCAGGTGTCATGGTGCTCTTCCAACTACAATTCCCTGAGAAAAATACTCAATAGTCACTGAAAATACATTTGCAATGAGAAATGTACATATCTGTAATCATAGCCGCGGGAAGTAGGGGTGCTGAGGGTGCTGCAGCGTTACCTGAGAAATCATTTTTTAAATTATTTATTTATTTTTAATAGTAATATTTTAAAACATTCTCACGAAAGTAGTGCACTGGGCATTACTAGTCCTGTATTAGTGGACCGATATAGCTATCTGTAGCTATATCGGTCCATGCTTATGTTCCTTTTAAAGTTACCCTTTGAGTTTATAGGAAAAACTGTTTGCATGCTTGTGTGCAACAGCTGTTTTGATCAAAAGGTCAAGTAACTTATTCATCAGATGTATTTGCTCTATCAATTCCAAACCACCTTTTCGGGGATTCTCCTCCTTGACTACTATGCGAATAGCCAGCTGCTGCTGTAACATTTAAACATTTATTTTATTCTTAAATGTAACACCCTGTGGTTCCTATTGTTTGAGTGAGAGTTAATGACATCTTAAAAAAGTAGGACCCGTAAAAAAGTAGGACCCGCTTTTCTAATGAACCAGACTATTTTCTTTGCTACAAGCCACTCTCAGCAGGCCTCACCTAACTTTCTCACATTTCCACGGGAAATCTGATCGATGGCAAGTCTGACTAATTCGCTTGCCTCTTCCCCACCGGGATTCAGCGTGTTGAACCAGTCCTGGTCATACAGAAGAGGATTCTCAGAAGCGCGGTGTGACAGGAGATGAGGATTAGGTCAGCAGTAGCCCACAGAGCTGCGGGGGGGTTGGAAATGGAGTATAATTGTGCTTCACCTTCATTAGCCACCACACATTCCTGTACCCGACTTTACTTAACCACCTCAGCTGGCTCGCTGGTTTGCATAATGACAAAGGGCTATAATGGGAGAAAAGGGGTCACATGAGCCTGAAGACGGTGTTACTGTAATAGATGCATGTTTCAAGTCAGCTCAGCTCCAGCCTATGTGATGACATCATTAGCTGTTATGTAGGTGAGAAAATCTTAATTGATGAGAATAATATTTTTTACTAAAGAATGTGTTTGTTTCCAAATAAAAAAAATTGGTTGGCCGCGTACACATACTTAGCAGATGTTATCGCAGGTGCAGCGAAATGCTGATGTTTCTAGCTCCAACAGTGCAGTAATAAAAAACAATACACACAAATCCTCAAATATCAGAATGAGCAATGTCAGAGTGCGGAATACAAATATATACTGTACGTAGTGTATATGATGGTGTGTATAGACAGTATGGACCGGATATGAATAGAAAAGGTATGCACAGCAGTAGTTAAATATTTTTTTCATTTTATTTAACCAGGTAGGCTAGTTGAGAACAAGTTCTCATTTACAACTGCGACCTGGCCAAGATAAAGCAAAGCAGTGCGACACAAACAACAACACAGAGTTACACATGGAATAAACAAATGTACAGTCAATAACACCATAGAAAAAGTCTATATACAGTGTGTGCAAATGGCGTAAGGAGGTAAGGCAATAAATAGGCCATAGTAGCGAAGTAATTACAAGTTAGTAAATTAACACGAGTGATAAAATGTGCAGATGATGATGTGCAAGTAGAAATACTGGTGTGCAATAGAGCAAAACAAATTAATAAAAGCAATATGGGGATGAGGTAGGTAGTTGGATGGGCTATTTACAGATGGGCTTTGTACAGCTGCAGTGATCGGTAAGCTGCTCAGATAGCTGATGCTTAAAGTTAGTGAGGGAGATATGAGTCTCCAGCTTCAGCGATTTTTACAATTCGTTCCAGTCATTGGCAGCAGAGAACTGGAAGGAAAGGCGGCGAGGTGTTGGCTTTGGGGATGACCAGTGAGATATACTTGCTGGAGCGCGTGCTACGGGTGGGTGTTGTTATGGTGACCAGTGGGCTGAGATAAGGCGGAGCTTTAACAAGCAAAGACTTATAGATGACCTGGAGCCAGTGGGTCTGGCGACGAATATGTAGCAAGGACCATCCGACGAGAGCATACAGGTCACAGTGGTGGGTAGTATATGGGGCTTTGGTGACAAAACGGATGGCACTGTGATAGACTGATCCAGTTTGCTGAGTAGAGTGTTGGAGGCTATTTTGTAGGCTATATCGCCAAAGTTCAGGATCGGTAGGATAGTCAGTTTTCCGAGGGTATATTTGGCAGCATGAGTGAAGGAGGCTTTGTTGCGAAATAGGAAGCCGATTCTGGATTTTATTTTGGATTGGAGATGTTTAATAAGAGTCTGGAAGGAGAGTTTACAGTCTAGCCAGACACCTAGGTATTTGTAGTTGTCCACATATTCTAAGTCAGAACCGTCCAGAGTAGGGATGCTAGTTGGGCGGGCGGGTGTGGGCAGCGATCGGTTGAAGAGCATGCATTTGGTTTTACTAGCGTTTAAGAGCAGTTGGAGGCCACGGAAGGAGTGTTGTATGGCATTGAAGCTTGTTTGGAGGTTTGTTAACACAGTGTTCGAAGAAGGGCCAAATGTATACAGAATGGTGTCGTCTGCATAGAGGTGGATCAGAGAATCACCCGCAGCAAGAGCGACATCATTGATATATACAGAGAAAAGAGTCGGCCCGAGAATTGAACCATGTGGTACCCCCATAGAGACTGCCAGAGGTCCGGACAACAGGCCCTTCAATTTGACACACTGAACTCTATCTGAGAAGTAGTTGGTGAACCAGGCAAGGCAGTCATTTGAGAAACCTGTAATTTAAATTGATTTTTATTTCATGTAATGGAGATACACAAAATAGTCCAAATTGGTAAAGTGAAATGACAAAAATAACTTGTTTAGAAAAATTCAAAAACATGGCAGCACAACAGACCTGCCAAGAGAGGGCCACCCACCAAAACTCACGGACCAGGCAAGGAGGGCATTAATCATTAATCAGAGAGGCAACAAATAGACCGAAGATAACCCTGAAGGAGCTGCAAAGCTCCACAGCGGAGATTGGAGTATCTGTCCATAGGACCACTTTAAGCCGTACACTCCACAGAGCTGGGCTTTTACGGAAGAGTGGCCAGAAAAAAGCCATTGCTTAAAGAAAAAAATAAGCAAACACATTTGGTGTTCGCCAAAAGGCATGTGGGAGACTCCCCAAACATATGGAGGGAGGTACTCAGATGAGACTAAAATGTAGCTTTTTGGCCATCAAGGAAAACGTCATTTGTCTGGCGCAAACTCAAGACCTCTCATCACCTCAAGAACTTCATCCCTGCCACCACCATGCTGCCACCACCATGCTGTGGGGTTGTTTTTCCATCGGCAGGGACTGGGAAACTGGTCAGAATTGAAGGAATGATGGATGGCGCTCAATACAGGGAAATTCTTGAGGGAAACCTGTTTCACTCTCCAGAGATTTGAGACTGGGACGGAGGTTCACCTTCCAGCAGGACAATGACCCTAAGCACACTGCTAAAGCAACACTCGAGTGGTTTAAGGGAAAACATTTAAATGTCTTGGAATGGCCTTGTCAAAGCCCAGACCTCAATCCAATTGAGAATCTGTGGTAGGACTTAGATATTGCTGTACACCAGTGGAACCCATCCAACTTATAGGAGCTGGAGCAGTTTTGCCTTGAAGAGTGGGCAAAAATCCCAATGGCTAGATGTGCCAAGCTTTTAGAGACATACCTCAAGAGACTTGCAGCTGTAATTGCTGCAAAAGGTAGCTCTACAAAGTATTGACTTTGGGGGCGTGAATAGTTATGCATGCCCAAGTTCAGTTTTTTTGTCTTATTTGTTGTTTGTTTCACAATAAAAAATATTTTGCATCTTCAAAGTGGTAGGCATGTTGTGTAAATCAAATGATACAACCCCCCCCCAAAATCTATTTTAATTCCAGGTTGTAAGGCAACAAAATATGGAAAATGCCAAGGGGGGTGAATACTTTCGCAAGCCACTGTATGCAAACATTATTCAAATGATTGTGAAGAATGTGTTTGTTTCATATGATTGTTTGTTTCATATGATTGTGTTTTGCTTTTCGTGTTTTGTGTTTGCTTTCATGTATAGTGTAATTGTTGTTTATGTATGTGTTCATGCAGGGTTTATCTGCAAAAGAGACCGTTGTCTCAGCATGACTCCCTGGCTAAATAAAGGTTAATAAATAGCAAATAAAAATTTAAATGAGCATTAGGATTTTCCTGTGTCAATATTAATATGGTATATTCATAAAAGTTTAGCTCAATCATAAATGCATTAGATTTGCAGGACATTAATAATTAAACAACATGTATATCATTAGAATCATTGTTCTGGTAGATCAGACTCCTTATCTTGCATGACAATCCCTGAGAAAAAAATCCCATATTTAATGATGAGCTTCCGGATGGGATACTCTGCTTTTCCCTTTTTTTTTTTTACAACGAACCATTTGTATTGGAGAAGATGTTATTTTCCATGGCATTTGTATTACGGAATGAGAAACTTATCCAAGGTTGAAAATATTGACAGGGACTGTGATTTGTATTACCCGCAAACAATTTGCTAAACTTTCATTTACTCCGTGAGATAGAATTATATACATTTCCCCATTTAACACCTCCCCTGAGAGTAATCGTGATTAAAAGTCTCTCTTAACACAATCGCTGTAGGCTACAGACATGGTTTACTGCTCTGGGTCTGTCTGTGCATTGTCATTAGCCAACACAGTTAACTTTATAAAAGGGGCTTGCTGGTAGTTGAGTAATGTATTTCTCAAGGTTATGAAAACTAAAAACACCACTTTAAATCATTCTATTTTGAAAGCTGATTTCCGACCAGCATGACTGTTTTTGTGCAAACTGACATACAGATTGGCTTTAGACAAGACTGGACAATGTGGGAACTAGACTGGTCCCCTCACTGCCACAAATACTTTCCTTCATTGGCCTTGGTGCACAGATAAATCCATTAATCCATTAACACATCCATTAACACATATATTGTATCGCAGATAATTATGTCTAGATGTAGCCAGCACCTTTGTGTACTCAACAGTGTAGTGAATGAATCATTGCATGATTATTTGAGCAATCAGAGCAGTGATTTATCTGATTACCTAAAAAGCTTTGGGACAATTGGTTTATTGAACATGTTCCTGTGGATTACAATATAAAAGTCGTGCAAAATGGATGGGGGCTTAAATACCATCTAGTCTGAGCCCTTAATCCTCCTATCAGGTTTCAAGTCTTTAACCTCTAACATTAAATTACTATAACATTACATATTGCTCCCGATACGCTCTCTAAGATAAAGAATATTGGGTGTAAGAATAATAAGATTGACATTTTTTAGGAGAATCGACTTTGAGGGTTATGTCAATTGTAAGCTACAGTATTATTTATTTATATTTGTAACCTATTTTTTGGAAGCAATTAGTTGATACAGCAGTCCCATCTCCTCTGAGGCATGCCCTAGATGAATCAAAGCATACACCTCAAGTGGTCTCAAAGGGACTGGAGTATTTGACTGGCTCAGGAAAGATTGACAAGTGAGCATTATTTTCACTCGAAAGTGGCAGGGAGTCCCTTATGCAGTATGAAGGCATGTGAAGGGCTGCTCTTTTTCCCCACACATCTGCAGTGCTATTCAACCAGGCCTCGGAGCATTTAGATAATCAGAATTCAGCAACATGGCTGTCTGCTTCATGCTGTCAAATTTGGACGGATATGTTTCAGCAAGTTAGAAAAGGTAGACACGTACACTACACACACTTGCCCAGTGAGTCCAGAGTCACTTCTCTATACGGGCAAATGCCTCTTAGCGTATCCGGTGCAGCGCCAAGCTGTAATGTGAAAAATCGGTTCCTGCATGGAGAAGCAGTCAGTCATGAAGCTGTCTAGGGCCAGCAGCTTTCCGTTTAGTGAGTGACTGGAGGGCAAAAGGCCATAAACTTAGACCCACTTTTCTTGAACTTTTACTCAGTTTCACAAAAGACTTCTCCAGTTAAAAGAATAGCCTCTCAGGTGATTCAGCATTCTACCCCGTAACTGCTCAGTTTCAGAGGAAACTGATTTAAACTATGTGTTAAGGATCGTACCTCTGCTGTTTAACACCCAACTCAATCTGGGGCTCTATTTTAACAAACCTAACGCAATGGTACATCTTAGCATTAGCGCTATAGGTTCCGTGGATGTGTCCGAAATATTTTATGGGAGCAATAGCTGAAGGTTGCGCGAAAGGGCTGGGTTTTGATTAATACATAAATTGTAGGTGTGATGAGGGCTTGGCTAAATATTGCATGTTGTTGTCTCGGTATGATGCATGTTTTCAATAATTAAGATATAGCCTAGGTCTACCGTTGATACTGCATTTTATGAATGAATAGTTTATACGTTTGGAGGAGCACATATTTGGTAACCAGATGAGAGGTGAGATTTGGAAATGAGGATGGATACTTGAACAAGCTAAATGAAGTATGCAGGTAGACATACCGTGCTTTCGGAAATTATTCTGACCCCTTTTCCACATTTTGTTGCCATATTCTAAAATTGATTAATTAAACATTTTTCTCAATCTAAACACAATACCCCATAATGACAAAACGAAACAGGTTTTTAGAATTTTTTGCAAAATTATAAAAAATACTAAACAGAAATACTTATTTACATAAGTATTCAGACCCTTTGCTATGAGCTCAGGTGCATCCTGTTTCCATTGATCATCCTTGAGATCTTTCTATAACTTGATTGGGGTCCACCTGTGGTAAATTCACTTGATTTTACATAATTTGGAAATGCACACACTTGTCTACATAAGGTCCCACAGTTAACAGTGCATGTCAGAGCATGAGGACAAAGGAATTGTTGGTAAGGCTCCGAGAAAGGATTATGTCGAGGCGCAGATCTGGGGAAGGGTACCAAACATTTTTTGCAGGATTGAAGGTCCCCAAGAGCACAGTGGCCTCCATAATTCTTAAATGGAAGAAGTTTGGAACCACCAAGACTCTTCCTAGAGCTGGCCGCCCATCCAAACTGAGCAATCTGGGGAGAAGGGCCTTGGTTAGGGAGGTGATCAAGAACCTGATGGTCACTCTGACAGAGCTGTGGAGATTGGAGAACCTTCCAGAAGGATAACCATCTCTGCAGCACTCCACCAATCAGGCATTTATGGTAGAGTGGCCAGATGGAAATCACTCAGTAAAATCACGACAGCCCGTTTGGAGTTTGCCAAAAGGTAACTAAAAGACTCAGAACATGAGAAACCAGAGTCTCTGGTCTGATGAAACCATGAAACCAGATGTGACGCTTGGCATTCAAGCGTCACATCTGGAGGAAACCTGGCACCATCCCTACGGTGAAGCATGGTGGTGGCAGCATCATGCTGTGGGGATGTTTTTCAGAGGCAGGGACTGGGAGACTAGTCAGGATCGAGGGAAAGATGAACGGAGCAAAGTACAGAGAGATCCTTGATGAAAACCTGCTCCTAACCACACAGTTAAGACAACGGAGGAGTGGCTTCGGGAGAAGTCTCTGAATGTCCTTGAGTGGCCCAGCCAGAGCCCGGACTTGAACCCGATCGAACATCTCTGGAAAGACCTGAAAATAGCTGTGCAGCAACACTCCCCATCCAACCTGACAGAGCTTGAGAGGACCTGCTTAGAAGAATGGGAGAAACTCCACAAATACAGGTGTGCCAACGGTGCATCATCAAAGTACTGAGTAAAGGGTCTGAATACTTACGAAAATGTGATATTTCGTTTTTAGTTTTTGTTTTGACATTTGCAAAAATATCTAAAAACCTGTTTTTGCTTTGTAATTATGGGGTATTGTGTGTAGATTGATGAGGGAGAAAAAACAATTTAATCAATTTTAGAAGAAGGATGTGAAGTAACAGAATGTGAAAAAAGTCAATGGGTCTGAGTACTTTACAGATGCACTGTATAATATTGAACACTGTCGATGTCATATCCTTTATCTCCACTGTCACTTCCCAGTTGTGTGACTTTTTTGAAAAAGCACTATAATTTTGAAAATGCACTATAATTGATCACTGTGTTCAGTGTGATGGTAATGATGCAATACTATGAGACATCTGTATTTCATAGACCGTAATATTTTTAAAGATGAAAAGATGAACAGAGCAAAGTACAGAGAGATCCTTGATGAAAACCTGCTCCAGAGCACTCAGGATCTCAGATTGGGGCGAAGGTTCACCTTCTGACAGGACAACGACCCCAAGCACACAGCCAAGACAACGCAGGGGTGTCTGCAGGACAAGTCTCTCAAAATGAGAGCTGGCCGAAGCAAGCACAGGTTACACCTGAAGCATGAGGACTTGCAGCGAGTGGTGAACTTCATCAACAACTACACAGAGGATAATGCAAGAGTATTACCTGGACACCACCCGGCACTGAGACAGGGGTCAACATCCCACAGCTGGTTGGACTGGAGGATGGTACGGTGCTGGTGGAAAGCTATGGCTGGCAACAACACCTGACTCCGTACTTCAGGCCGCTGCCACAGTTCGGGTAGTACCAGCACTTCAGGTGAATATCATTTTCATTGCACTGTATGAGGTTATTCTTCTTATCTAAACTTGGGAGGTGAATTGATGTTGTGCAAGGTTGTAATGTCTTTTCCTGTTTTACAGCTTCGATGCTCTGGAGCCTGGTGTTGTCGCCAAGGAGTGTTCGGACTCAGTCGGGACCAGGTTTCAGCTGCTGCGCAGCGCTGACATTCTTCCTCCCATGGATGGTCTGCCTGTACAAGCACCACCTGGACTGGACACAGCTAGACAAACGTATGTTTTTGAGAAGATCAGCGACGAAGAGGCTATGGACATCTCATGCCCTGCACCAAAGTCAAGTGCAGGACAGAAACAGGTTCTCAGAATATAGATTCCCTTGTTCATGCGTGGTTCGGACGGACCTGTCATCAGCACTATATGCAGTGCCTCTATTCAAATGACTCTCTCCTAACACGCCATACGTTGCTGTTACTGTATATTTTTTATCCTGCTGCTCAGCCACTTTACCCCTGATTGTGTGCATATAACTACCTCATCTATCACTGACATTGTTATTGTTCTTGGACATACTGTATATTATTTTATTTATATTGACACTATCTATTTCTGATATTGCTACTATGCAAGTAACCATTTGGCTGTCCCGTTTACACCTTTTCTAGAGACCCATCCTCTTGGCAAGATGTGGCTGGGGTTTATAGCATTTATTTCACATGACCCATCAATTTAGACAAGTGTGTCTGGGTAAGCGTGATCTAATATTTATAAAATATTTTTATCTGGACACTTTCTTTTTACCTGGAATCCTTATTGTAGCCTACTACCACTTTTAGTCTTAATCTTTACTACACTACTCACTGTTTAGCACATGACCTCACACGTGAATGCTTAAAGAGATGGGTGTGGCTGGCTTAAGCTCGAGACCCTAGGTCTCGACCCAGCCCTGTGCAACTGGGTCCTGGACTTCCTGACGGGACGGCCCCAGGTGGTGAGGTTAGGAAACAACATCTCCACCCCGCTGATCCTCAACACTGGGGCCCCACAAGGGTGCATTCTCAGCCCTCTCCTGTACTCCCTGTTCACCCATGACTGCGTGGCCAAGCACGCCTCCAACTCAATCATCAAGTTTGCTGACGACACTACAGTGGTAGGCTTGATTACCAACAACAACGAGACGGCCTACAGGAAGGAGGTGAGGGCCCTTGGAGTGTGGTGTCAGGAAAATAACCTCTCACGCAACGTCAACAAATCTACGGAGATGATCGTGGACTTCAGGAAACAGCAGAGGGAGCACCCCCTTATCCACATCGACGGGACAGTAGTGGAGAAGGTGGAAAGTTTTAAGTTCCTTGGCGTACACATCACGGACAAACTGAAATGGTCCATCCACACAGACAGCGTGGTGAAGAAGGCGCAACAGCACCTCTTCAACCTCAGGAGGCTGAAGAAATTTGGCTTGTCACCAAAAATACTCACAAACTTCTACAGATGCACAAACGAGAGCATCCTGTCGGGCTGTATCACCGCCTGGTACGACAACTGCTCCACCCACAACCGTAAGGCTCTGCAGAGGGTAGTGAGTACTGCACAACGCCTCTAAACTACCTGCCCTCCAGGACACCTACACCACCCGATGTCACAGGAAGGCCAAAAAGATCATCAAGGACAACAATCACCCGAGCCACTGCCTGTTCACCCCGCTATCATCCAGAAGGCGAGGTCAGTACAGGTGCATCAAAGCTGGGACCGAGAGACAAAAAACTACTTCTATCTCAAGGCCATCAGACTGTTAAACAGCCACCACTAACATTGAGTGGCTGCTGCCAACATATTGACTTAACTTCTTAAGGAGCAGCTCCCGAGGTGACTGTTTTGGAGAGTCTGGCGTGCCCAAAGTAAAATGCATGCCACTCAGGCCCAGAAAATAGGATACGCACATAATTAGTACTATTGGATAGGAAACACTGAGTTTCTAAGAGTGTTAAAATAATGTATGTGAGTATAACAGAAGTGATATAGCAGGCAAAAACCTGAGGAAAATCCATCGTTTTTTTGTAAATGAGCATGATTTCCATTGTGGCTATTGCATACAACTTTATGTAGGAGACTGCAGTACCTATGGCTTCCACTAGATGTCAACAGTCAACAGTCAAAGACTGGGAATTCTAGCAGTGACCAGAACAGACAGGAACAGGAAATTGTCAGGCGACCACTTTTGTAAACAAGGTTTGACGCTCGCGAGATTGTGAACGCGCACCACTTTATTTTCCTTTCCTATCATTCACGTTATCGTCCGGTTGAAATATTACAGCAAATATACCCAAAAGGATACATTAAAAATTATGTTTGATTTGTTTGTAGAAAGTGTATAGGTATATTTTGAACGTGTTCTTTTCACGGTTCAATGGGCGACACAACGGTGGATTTTATGATCATAACGCGCCAACCAAACAGAGATTTATGGATACAATAAATGACTTTTTTTAACCAAAGAAGCATGGATTGTCTTCGTTGGACACTTGGGAAGCCCTCAGCAGAAGTTCATCAAAAGGTAAATGATTTTATATTAGCGATTTTATGCGTTTTGTGAGACCCGTGTTGGGTTATGGATTTATGCTAATGCGTAAATATTAGAGGTGCTACCCTCAAACAATCAAATGTTGTGCTTTCACCGTAAAGCCTTTTGAAATCTGACAACGCTGTGATATTGCCAAGAATCAGAGCTAGCGCCCCATTGCCAAGAATCAGAGCTAGCGCCCCACTGCTCCCTAAGTAGTTTTAAACTATTTTGTATATAATGTTTAGATATTCGAGATTACTCATATCAATGTATACACTGTACTCTATACCATCTACTGAATCTTGCCTTTGCCGTTCGGCCATTGACTCAAATCTCTAGCCACTTTAATAATTAAAAAGTGGATGTAATAAATGTATCGCTAGCCACTTTAAACAATGCCATTTATATAATGTTTACATATCCTACACTACTCAACTCACATGTATATACTGTACTATATACCATCTACTGCATCTTGCCTATGCCGGTCAGCCATCGCTCATCCATATATTTATATGTACATACTCGTATTCATTCATTTACACTTGTATGTATAAGGTAGTTGTTGTGAAATTGTTAGATTACCTGTTAGATACTACTGCATGGTCAGAACTAGAAGCACAAGCATTTCGCTACACTCGCATTAACATCTGCTAACCATGTGTATGTGACAAATAAAATTTTATTTGATTTGATTTGATTAGGGAAAGGATAAGAAGGGACAGGGAAGTCAAAAAAACATTTTCCGGATGGATTTTCCTCAGGTTTTCGCCTGCCATATCAGTTCTGTTATACTCACAGACATTATTTGAACAGTTTTAGAAACAGTTTTAGGAAATAGAGTGTTTCCTATCCAATACTACCAATTATTTGCATATCCTAGTTTTTGGGCCTGAGTAACAGGCATTTTACTTTGGGCACGCCAGACTCTCCAAACTTCCGAACACTGCCCCCTCAAAACAGGTTAACAAAACGACCATTCATGTTGTAGCTGGGACCCTTGTGTTTGCAAACAGAGGAAGATTTTCAAAAGTAAGTGATTTATTTTATCGATATTTGTGATTTTGTTACGCCTGTGCTGGTTGAAAAATATGTTGATGTGGGGCGCTGTCCTCAGACAATCGCATGGTACGCTTTTGCTGTAAAGCCTATTGTAAATCAGACAACACTGTTAGATTAACAAGATTTAAGCTTTTAAATTATATAAAACACTTGTATGTTCATAAATGTTTAAAATTACGATTATTTATTTGAATTGCGCGCCCTCCAATTTCACCGGATGTTGTCAACTTTGGTAGCCTTTTAAGTATCAAAAGTAAAAGTATAAATCATTTCAAATTCCTTATATTAAGCAAACCAGATGGTGCCATTTTCTTGTTTTTAAATTTACGGAAAGCCACGGGCACACTCCAACATTCAGACCAAATTTACAAACGAAGCATGTGTGTTTAGTGAGTCCGTCAGATCAAAGGCAGTAGGGATGACCAGGGATGTTCGGTTGATAAGTGCGTGAATTTGACTACTTTCCTGTCCTGCTAAGGGTTCAAAATGTAAAAAAAGTACTTTTGGGTGTCAGGGAAAATGTATGGAGTAAAAAGTACAATATTTTCTTAAGGAATGTAGTGAAGTAAATGTAAAAGTAGTTAAAAATGTGAATAGTAAAGTAAGGTACCCGAAAAAACTACTTAAGTAGTACTTTAAAGTATTTTTACTTAATTACTTTACACCACTGCACCACTCTTCAGATTCATGTTAAAAGTCAAGTCACGACAATACCCAGCAACCACATAACGTTCTGAAACCCCTATGGTTCTTAGGTGTGAATTTCAGTACTTCAGCATAAAGTTTCATAACGGTTTCCTCATGGTTCTATTTAAAGACATGTCTCAGAACATTAAGAAAACTTGCCGTTAAAATACTCTCTCTATCCTCTATCTTGTTTAGTGTGTTCAGGTGTGTTGTCCATACCCCCTTATTGGCCACACCTGATCTTAATGAGTGCTTGTTTCCTTTGAAAAGGAGCCTGTTTGAATAGACTAAAATGAACAGCTTTGTATGAGTAAAAAGAAAACATGGCATGCTAGCTTCTTCCTGATGGCACAGCGGACTAATTCCATGAATAGAAAACAGAAGTTCATAGGTTCAAATCTCACTAATGCCATGCCACAATAAAAGAAGAGATGTGTGTGATCAATGCCTAAGCAAATTAATTTACATGTGTCCTATCTGTGCTTGTTCAAAACAGTTAATGATGAGTTTGGAGGGTACTATGGTGTTAAATGCTGAGCTGTAGTCGATGAACAGCATTCTTACATAGGTATTCCTCTTGTCCAGATGGGTTAGTGTGATTGTGATTGCGTCTGTGGACCTATTGGGATGGTAAGCAAATTGGAGTGGGTCTAGGGTGTCTGGTAGGATGGAGGTGATATGATCCTTGAATAGTCTCTCAAAGCACTTCATGATGACGAAAGTGAGTGCTACGGGGCGATAGTCATTTAGCACAGTTACCTTAGCTTTCTTGGGAACAGTAACAATGGTGGCCCTCTTGAAGCATGTGGGAACAGCAGACTGGGATAAGGATTGATTAAATATGTCCGTAAACACACCAGCCAGCTGGTCTGTGCATGCTCTGAGGACACGGCCAGGGATGCCATCTGGGCCGGCAGCCTTGCGAGGGTTAACACGCTTAAATGTTTTACTCACGTTGGCTGTGGTGAAGGTGAGCCCGCAGGTTTTGGTAGCGGGCCGTGTCGGTGGCACTGTATTGTCCTCAACGCGATCAAAGAAGTGGTTTAGTTTGTCTGGGAGCAGGACATCGTGGTCCGTGACGGAGCTGGTTTTCTTTTTGTAGTCCGTGATTGACTGTAGACCCTGCCACATTCCTCTCATGTCTGAGCCGTTGCATGCGCTGGTTTGAAATATATTTATATGGGAAGTATGTGAGGCGCTGTCCTCAGATAATCAACTGCTATGCTTTTGCCGTAAAGGCTATTGTAAATCGGATAATGCGGTTCGATTACCAAGATGCTAAGCTATGGTGTACAAGAATGGTTTACAACACTTGTATTTTCATCAATGTTTAATATGACTATTTTTGTAATTTGATTTTGTTGCTCTGCATTTCACCGGATGTTGTCGTACAAGTTAGTTGGTGCCATCGATTTCAGTAATCCACACGTTTAACATGCAGACAAAGGAATCCAAAAAGCTACTGCTAAACTTCGTCCAAACAAGTCAAACGTTGTTTCAATTTAATCCTCAGGTACCCTAAAATGTAAAGAAGATATAATATTTCATACGGAAAGTAGAATGTTCAATAGGAAAGGAAAATTAGTAAGCACGCTCCCTCTTCCACGCGCGACGAAAGACTGATGTTCTTCCTTTGCTCCCCTCACCAAAATTCTTGTTCGTTTTTCAAGAAATAAGCCTGAAACCTTGAATAAAGACTGCTGACATCTAGTGGAAGCCATAGGAATTGCAAAATGGGAGCCATAATTACATAGGAGCAATAGGTTTGCATTGTAAGAGCCTGGGACCTAAAAAAAAAACAATTGGGATTTTCGCCTGCCATGTCAATTCTGTTATAGTCACATTCATTATTCTAACAGTTGTAGAAACTTCAAAGTGTTTTCTATCCAATGCTACCAATTATATGCATATCCAGGCAGTTTACTTTGGGCACGTCAGTCATGCGGAAATTCAATAAACTAGACCCTAGCCTGAAGAAGGTTTAACTTCTTTGGGAGCAGCGCACGAGGTGACCGTTTTGGAGACCCTGGCGTGCCCAAAGTAAAATGCCTCCCATTCAGGGCCAGAAAATAGGATATGCACATATTTAGTACCATTGGATAGGAAACACTCTGAATTTTCTAAAAGTGTTAACATTTTGTCTGTGAGTATAACAGAACGGATATGGCAGGCAAAAACCAGAGGAATTTCTGTCCTGGAAAAAGTGGTTTTGACAGATTGCCTCATTTAGAACCCCTCCCTTATGAAAATGCCCATATAAGGGCATATGAATGCTGTACCTATCGCTTCCTCTGGATGTCAACAGTCTCGAGAAAGGGTTCTGATTCTTTTTAGATGCTTTTAGAGCAGAGAAGAAGACGAATAAGGAAGTGTCCACACAGATGTCAATACAAGTAAATGCTCGTTCACGGCTGGCGCGTTCTTTGTTTTTTCCTTTCTTATCGCCCAGTTTATATTCCGGTTGAAATATTATACTATTTATACATAAAAGTGTTCCTAAGGATACATTTAAAATTATGTTTGATTGTTCTTGGACAAGTTTATAGGTATAAGTTGAACGAGTTCTCTTCACGTTTCAATGGACGATTGGAGGCTCTATTTTCTCATTATAACGCGCCAACCAAACTGAGATTTATGGATATAATACATGACTTTTTCTAACAAAAGAACCATGGATTGTCTTCGTTGGACACTTGGGAAGCCCTCAGCAGAAGTTCTTCAAAAGGTAATTGATTTGTTTTCGCTGTGAAATGTGTTTTGTGTGAACCGTGATAGCTTATGAATTTATGGTAATGGGAAAAATATGTTAGGTGCTACCCTCAAACAATCAAATGTGGTGCTTTCGCCATAAAGCCTTTTTGAAATCTGACAACGCTTTGAAATTGCCAAGAAGCAGAGCTTTTGATGACTATGAAATACTTGTATATTGATGCATGTTTAATAATTCAACTTTTGGATTTTGAATTTGGCGCCTTGCATTTCAACTGGTAGTGTCGGGAGCTAGCGCCCCACAGCTCCCTAAGAAGTTAACATTATGTTTCTGAATGACATCACCAAGTGGTAAAATATATAGTGAAAACAATAGTGGTCCTACAACAGAGCCTTGGGGAACACCGAAGTTTACAGTTGATTTGTCAGAGGACAAACCATCCACAGAGACAAACTGATATATTTCCGACAGATAAGATCTAAACCAGGCCAGAACTTGTCCGTGTAGACCAATTTGGGTTTCCAATCTCTCCAAAAGAATGTGGTGATCGATGGTATCAAAAGCAGCACAAAGGTCTAGGAGCACGAGGACAGTTGCAGAGCCTCGGTCTGACGCCATTAAAAGGTAGTTTACCACCTTCACAAGTGCAGTCTCAGTGCTGTGATGGGGTCTAAAACCAGACGTATGCGTTTTGTATACATTGTTTGTCTTCAGGGATGCAGTGAGTTGCTGCGCAACAGCTTTTTCTATTTTTTTTGAGAGGAATGGATATAGGCCGAATGGATAATATTCGATATAAGCCCATAGTTTTTTATATTTTCTGGGTCAAGGTTTGGCTTTTTCAAGAGAGGCTTTATTACTGCCACTTTTAGTGAGTTTGGTACACATCCGGTGGATAGAGAGTCGTTTATTATGTTCAACATAGGAGGGCCAAGCACAGGAAGCAGCTCTTTCAGTAGTTTAGTTGGAATAGGGTCCAGTATGCAGCTTGAAGGTTTAGAGGACATGATTATTTAAATCAATGTGTCAAGAGATATGGTACTAAAAAACTTGAGTGTCTCCCTTGATTCTATGTCCTAGCAAAGTTGTGCAGACTCAGGACAACTCAGGTTTTGGAGGAATACGCAGATTTAAAGGGGAGTCCGTAATTTGCTTTCTAATGATCTTTTCATTTTCGTCAAAGAAGTTCATGAATTTATCACTGCTGAAGTGAAAGCCATCCTCTCTTGGGGAATGCTGCTTTTTAGTTATTTTTGCGACAGTATCAAAAAGAAATTTTGGATTGTTCTTATTTTCCTCAATTAATTGGAAAAATAATATGATCGAGCAGCAGTGAGGGCTCTTCGATACTGCACGGTACTGTCTTTCCAAGCTAGTCGGAAGACTTCCAGTTTGGTGTTGCGCCATTTCCGTTCCAATTTTCTGGAAGCTTGCTTCAGAGCTCGGGTATTTACTGTATACCAGGGAGCTAGTTTTTATGGCAATTTTTTTTTGTTTTTAGGGGTGCGAATGCATCTAGGGTATTGCGCAAGGTTACTTTGAGGCCCTCAGTTAGGTGGTTAACAGATTTTTGTACTCTGACGTCCTTGGGTAGGCGGAGGGATTCTGCAAGGGCATCTAGGAATCTTTGGGTTGTCCGAGAATTTATAGCACGACTTTTGATGATCCTTGGTTGGGGTCTGAGAAGATTATTTGTTGCGATTGCAAATGTAATAAAATGGTGGTCCGATAGTCCAAGATTATGAGGAAAAACATTAAGATCCACAACATTTATTCCACGGGACAAAACTAGGTCCAGAGTATGACTGTGGCAGTGAGTAGGTCCAGAGACATGACAAAACCGACTGAGTTGATGATGGCTCCGAAAGCCTTTTGGAGTGGGTCTGTGGACTTTTCCATGTGAATATTAACTTCTTACGGAGTGGTGGGGCGCCACTCCCGACACTACCCGGTGAAATGCAAGGCGCCAAATTCAAAATCCAAAAGTTGAATTATTAAACATCCATCAATATACAAGTGTTTCATAGTCATCAAAAGCTCTGCTTCTTGGCAATATCACAGCGTTGTCAGATTTCAAAAAAGCTTTACGGCGAAAGCACCACATTTGATTGTTTGAGGGTAGCACCTAACATATTTTTCCCATTACCATAAATTCATTAGCGATCACGGTTCACAGAAAACACATTTCACAGCGAAAACAAATCAATTACCTTTTGAAGAACTTCTGCTGAGGGCTTCCCAAGTGTCCAAAGAAGACAATCCATGGTTATTTTGTTAGAAAAAGTAATGCATTCTATCCATAAATCTCCGTTTGGTTGGCGCGTTATGATAAGAAAATACAGCCTCCAATCGTCCATTGAAACGTGAAGAGAACTCGTTCAACTTATACCTATAAACTTGTCCAAGAACAATCAAACATAATTGTAAATGTATCCTTAGGAACACTTTTATGTATAAATAGTATAATATTTCAACCGGAATATAAACTGGGCGATTAGAAAGGAAAAAACCAAAGAGCGTGCCAGCCGTGAACGCGCATTTACTTGTATTGACATCTGCGTGGACACTTCCTTATTCGTCTTCTTCTCTGCTCTAAAAGCATCAAAAAAGAATCAGAACCCTTTCTCGAGACTGTTGACATCCAGAGGAAGCGATAGGTACTGCATTCATATGCCCTTATATGGTCATTTTCATAAGGGAGGGGTTCTAAATGAGGCAATCTGTCAAAACCACTTTTTCCAGGACAGAAATTCCTCGGGTTTTTGCCTGGCATATCCGTTCTGTTATAGTCATAGACAAACTATTAACACTTTTAGAAACTTCAGAGTGTTTCCTATCCAATGGTACTAAATATGTGCATATCCCATTTTCTGGGCCTGAATGGGAGGCATTTTACTTTGGGCACGCCAGGGTCTCCAAAACGGTCACCTCGTGCGCTGCTCCCAAAGAAGTTAAAGTCACCAAAAATTTGAATATTATCTCCCATGACTACAAGCTCCGATAGGAATTCAGGGAACTCAGTGAGGAACGTTGTATATGGCCCAGGAGGCCTGTAAACAGTAGATATAAAAAGTGATTGAGTAGGGTGCATAGATTTCATGACTAGAAGCTTAAAAGACAAAAACACAGTGAGATTGCTAAGGCGAACACCGCCATGTTTAGTTTTGCCCGACCTAGGTCGAGGCACAGACAAGGTCTCAATGGGGATAGCTGAGCTGACTACACTGACTGTGCTAGTGGCAGACTCCACTAAGTTGGCAGGCTGGCTAACAGCCTGCTGCCTGGCCTGCACCCTATCTCATTGTGAAGCTAGAGGAGTTAGAGCCCTGTCTATGTTCGTAGATAAGATAAGAGCACCCCTCCAGCTAGGACGGAGTCCGTCACTCCTCAACAGGCCAGGCTTGGTCCTGTTTATGGGTGAGTCCCAGAAAGAGGGCCATTTATCTACAAATTCTATCTTTTGGGTGGGGCAGAAAACAGTTTTCAACCAGCGACTGAGTTGTGAGACTGCTGTAGAGCTCATCACTCCCCCTAACTGGGAGGGGGCCAGAGACAATTACTCGATGCCGACACATCTTTCTAGCTGATTTACACACTGAAGCTATGTTGAGCTTGGTGACCTCTGACTGTTTCATCCTAACATTGTTGGTGCCTTTATGGATAACAATATCCCTATACTCTCTACACTCGCCAGTTTTAGCTTTAGCCAGCACCATCTTCAGATTAGCCTTAACGTCGGTAGCCCTGCCCCCTGGTAAACAGTGTATGATCGCCGGATGATTCGTTTTAAGTCTAATACTGCGGGTAATGGAGTCGCCAATGACTAGAGTTTTCAGTTTGTCAGAGCTAATGGTGGGAGGCCTCTGCGTCTCAGACCCCGTAACGGGAGGAGTAGAGACCAGAGAAGGCTGGGCCTCTGACTCCGACCCGCTGCTTAATGGGGATAAACAGTTGAAAGTTTCTGTCGGCTGAGTGAGCGACACCAGTTGAGCAATCCTACAGCATTTCCTTCCAGAAGCCATGAAAAAATTGTCCGGCTGCGGGGACTGTGCGAGGGGATTGATACTACTATCTGTACTTACTGGTGGCACAGACGCTGTTTTATCCTTTTCTACACTTAAATTTCCTTTGCCTAAAGATTGCGTCTGAAGCTGGGCTTGCAGCACAGCTATCCTCGCCATAAGGCGATCGTTTTCCTGTATATTATGAGTACAGCGACTGCAATTAGAAGGCATCATGTTACTACTTAGCTTCGGTTGGTGGAGGTCCTGACGAAACACGTCCAGATAAAGCGTCCGGAGTGACGAAGTTGAATGAAAAAAAAGTTGAGCGATGGAAAAACTAAAAATATAGACGGTATTTAAAAACCATAAAGTTGACAGGTAACAAAGTTAGGTTAAGAACAAAATGCACAGCAGCACGTAAACACGTCTGTTAGCCAGCCACCTTCAGTTCAAGACAGTCTAGTAGCAGCAATTGTTGTCAACATACCTATTTAGCTAGTGTCATTGAAAGAGACCAACGTGGTGGGGCTATCCCCTGATGTTCCCGTAGCCTCCTAATGTTGGAGATAAGGTACACTCTAGTTTACTCCAAATATGTGAAGGACCGGCTCAAATTGGTCTTATGTAGCAAAATTTGAAATTGTGTTTTTTACGTTGGATAAAAATAGAGCTACAAAATGGAATACCATACACTGCATTTTTTTGAACAATGGTATATTAATTATTCTTTGAAAGTTGATAAACTTGTAAACTCACTTTTTAGAAAATGGCCTTTGAATGTGTTGGTACCTACTGGAGAGCTCTCCTTTGTCTACACCCACGCAGCATTGTTCACACCCTCTTAAGCTAGCAGGGTTATTCAAAGTCTTATTGAATTTTTTTCTCAGAACGCTGTTGAATTGCCTTTTAAATAACCTACAATTTCCGTTCTCAGAATGTTAATAAAACCTCACAGGAAAGCTTTTAGGGAACCATAATAAAACAAACCTCATTGCAACCTAAAAATGAAAGTTCCCAGAACAGGCAACATTTTCACGTCTAAAAAACGTTCAATTTTACTGGTCAGGAAACGTATGGCTTCCTTCCCTCAACAAATGTGAAACCAAAAACATACATTTCCACAACAGGCTTCCCATTTCTGACTCGTCCTCTCTGTCCCAACTGACGCCGTAACTTCTACATACGTGCTGGAGCATTGGTACATTGCTGGAAGCAACCCTTCTGTCTAGAGACTACATTTTAACTATAAGCTATTTACATATAATATAAATGTGGGCAGACAAGAATCTGAAGTTGCACCTTTAAATACAGTACGTACAGTAGGTATTAGGGACACAAAAAACATAAATACATGTATCCTGCTCCTGCATAAATTACATGATTCAGACTTGGAAATCACAATCATCTCACATTCCTTGACTATAAGAAGAGTCCTATACATGGCACTAATACGGACACTAATACTAATGCTAACATTAGTATTATTATTAATTATGTTTGGTGACTAACACTGGAACAAATCACCTTCCATTATGTATTTTATGCCACTTCAGACACCTGTTTAGGATGTTTGGAAATTGCTGTATTCAATTCCCCCCACCAACATGTGTCTGTGTCTCAAATGAATGAGAAAGTTACAGACGCACAAATATCATACCCCCCCAGAAATCATAATATTTGGAGTATGATATTTGTGCATTATTCACGATTCATTCAGGACTATCCATAATCATGGTAGCATCCACTTTAATGTAGAAGTGTTTTGAAACATATTATATTCTTATTTACAATAAAAGTGAAAGAAAATGGGGGGACTATGTACAAAAAGTGATAATTTCTAAACGTTTAATCCGATATGGATGAAAATAAACTCAAATTAAATCTGACAGTCTGCATTTTAACCTCATAGTCATTGTATCATTTCAAATATAAAGTGCTGGAGTACAGAGCCTAAACAACAAAAATTGCGGCACTGTCACAATACTTTTGGAGCTCACTGTAAATTAATAAATGCACATAATCAATATTCGGATATTCTCAATTTACACTTTTACGGATGTATTAAGACCTAAAGAGTTGAGCATGAAGGGGAAATAATCAGTTTCTACATCCATTTTTGGACTTATAAATGAATGATATGTACCCATGCTTCTTGAAGAATATAACTTATAAATGCCACATTTTTTGTTTAACCTTTATTTAACTAGGCAAGTCAGTTAAGAACAAATTCTTATTTACAATAACGACCTACCAAAAGTCAAAAGGCCTCCTGTGGGGACAGGGGCTGGGGAAAATATATATAGGACAAAACATACATCACGACAAGAGAGACAACACAACACTACATAAAGAGAGACCTAAGACAACAACATAGCAAGGTAGCAACACATTATGGTAGCATCACAACATGACAACAACATGGTAGCAGCACAAAACATGGTACAAACATTATTGGGCACAGACAACAGCTCAAAGGGCAAGAAGGTAGAGACAACAATACATCACGCAAAGCAGCCACAACTGTCAGTAAAAGTGTCCATGATTGATTCTTTGAATGAAGAGATTGAGATAAAACTGTCCAGTTTGACTGTTTGTTGCAGCTCGTTCCAGTCGCTAGATGCATCGAACTGAAAAGACGAGCGACCCAGGGATGTGTGTGCTTTGTGGACCTTTAACAGAAATGTGACTGGCAGAACGTGTGTTGTATGTGGAGGATGAGGGCTGCAGTAGATATCCCAGATAGGGGAGAGTGAGGCCTAAGAGGGTTTTATAAATGAGCAACAACCAGTGCGTCTTGCGACGGGTATACAGAAATGACCAGTTTAGAGAGGAGTATAGAGTGCAGTGTCCTATAAGTAGCATTGGTGGCAAATCTGATGGCTGACTGGTAAAGAACATCTATCCGCTCAAGAGCACCCTTACCTGCCGATCTATAAATGATGTCTCCGTAATCTAGCATGGGTAGGATGGTCATCTGAATCAGGGTTAGTTTGGCAGCTGGGGTGAAAGAGGCGCGATTACGATAGAGGAAACCAAGTTTAGATTTAACTTTAGCCTGCAGCTTTGATATGTGCTGAGAAAAGGACAGTGTACCGTCTAGCCATGCTCCCAAGTACTTGTATGAGGTGACTACCTCAAGCTCTAAACCCTCAGAGGTAGTAATCACACCTGTGGGGACAGGGGCATTCTTCTTACCAAACCACAATACCTTTGTTTTGGAGGTGTTCGGAATAAGGTTAAGGGTAGAGAAAGCTTGTTGGACACTAAGAAAGCTTTGTTGTTGAGCATTTAACACAAAATCCGAGGTTAGTTCAACTGTCGCACCCCATTAGAACCCAAAATATAAGCTTGTTTTACTCCGAT
This sequence comes from Hucho hucho, assembly GCA_003317085.1. NCBI lineage: Eukaryota > Metazoa > Chordata > Actinopteri > Salmoniformes > Salmonidae > Hucho > Hucho hucho. The sequence continues at coordinate 698,214 of QNTS01000033.1, read as the reverse complement.
GTTTGTAAAGAAAGTAAATGTAAACAAACACTGTATAGCCCCAAAACATGGTTAAACTATTATTTTGATATCATGGATGGTCAGTCATTGCATCCATAGCACTGTCTATGGTTTTGAGAGTGGTTATATTTCTCCAGCCCCATCCCTCATCTTTTTACCGGGGTGAGGAGATCGTTTTTTGTTATTGTTTTAACTGATGATTGCCGCTTTAAGGAGACTAACCCTTTATAAATGAAGATGTTGGAATGTCCTGTTAGCAGGTGAATCCCAATTAATCACTTTCTAGTAGGGGATCTATAACTATTTGATAGAAGTATAGAAGCCACAAATAACACACAAGGATAATGTATTAACTTTGGCAGACTTGCAGTTGTAGATCCATCCCCATATATTTGGCTGTATTGAGGGTAGAGAACAGCTGTAGGCTCCCCATGCCCATCTAGCAAATATAGTACCGGTGAGAAAAATATCTTTAAACAAGAGGGATATTTTACTCCTGCCTGGCAAACAATGTCCTTCACAGGACTAAATCAAAGATACCCTGCATGGGATACAAGGTCCAATGCAAGTCATCTCCAAATTCCCAGACAAATAGATAAAGTGTGGTACACAAACAGCGGCACTATCTGCTTTTGAATAAAAAACAGCTAACACAGTAAAGATGAGAATGTAATTGCATTTTATATTCAACAAAAGGTCAAAATGTAATTCAAGGCCAAATTCATAAATGTAATAAAGCTTCTTTGGGAAAGGTCTTTGAGGACAGCGTCTGACTCATATACATTACAATGACTGTCAATGAGAAAATTAGGTTGACAAAACATGAGGAAAATATGTTGTCCTGAGACCACAATCCATAATACTTCATTTAAAGTACTCAACCCATTAATTATAATTGGTTGTATGAGTTTACCTTAGCTGAATGAAAGCAGGATGATTATGTTCTGTGTAGGACTTTCTAATTTGGGCATTCTGTGGCTGGGAAGTTAAAGGAAAGGTAAATATCTATGCACAGCCCATTTCGTCTGTATCTGTGTAAGCATTTTCACGAGTTTTGATGTAGAAACTGTTCAAAGGTTGGATCGAGGACAACTCTCATACTTTATCCAATATATCAATGTTTTTAACCCAAACTTTCATAAAATTTCGCCACTGAGGTGGGTGCTACACAATAATAGTGGAGAGGAATGGCTAGCCAGCTAGCTAGGTAACCATCTACAGCCCAGAGCAGTGACAATGGGAGTGAACAGTGAGGTGCACTGCTGAAGCTACGGACCTGACTGCCTCTCTAATCTGAATGGCTGTCAATGCCGGTGTGTGTAGCTGGTGTATAGAGTCAGGCGCAGGAAAGCAGAGATGAGTGAACAACGTATTTATTCCAATACGGAAAAAGGATATCAAATACAACGTGTCCATAAACACACGGGCAAAAAAACCAGCCGTAGTAACATGCGACAAATGAACAACAAACAATCACGCACAAAAAACATGGGGAAAACAAGAGGGTTAAATAATGAACATGTAATTGGAGAATTGAAACCAGGTGTGTAAAACAAAGACAAAACAAATGGAACATGAAAAATGGATCGGCGATGGCTAGAAGACCGGTAAACCCGCCCGAACAACCCGCCCGAACAAGGAGAGGGACCGACCTCGGCGGAAGTCGTGACAATGGCTCCATCCTCCGCTCATCTGATCATCAATGCTTCCTCCGATCTCAATGCCATTCTATTTGCTTCAACTCCTTGATCATCAATCTTCCCTTCCAGTTCAATTACTTACAGTACCTTCCAGTTGAAACAGAATTTATTGATTTGTTGTTTGTTGTACATGTACTTGTATACAGTTATGCACAATAAAACTAAACTTAAAAGCATTCCCGAGTGCAATCGCTTCTCAGAATTTTACAAAATGAAGATTGGACACCATCAGAACCTCTAAGACGACCTGCACTCTATCTCCTGAGCCCCCAACCCAGACAGCCCCCAACCCAGACAGCCCCTACCCTCAGAAACTTCACAGAAGTTACATCCACCGCTGTGCAGTCAATCGTCTTTAACATGAAGTTCACCACTTTCTCCCTTGACCCTGCTCATCTAACCTGCTTCAGTTTGTCACCACCCTAATCAACAAGTCGCTGCTGACCGGAGAGGTATCATCACTGTTCAAAACAGCTGCAATCACCCCCTAACTGAAGAAAGACAAGAAAGCCTTGACCAGGACTAGGGTTGAATAGAGGGAACCAGGTTACTGAGATTTACTGAGATTTACCACCCAAACCCACTCCCTTTTCCTGGGATAAATAACTGCGAGAAACCAGTAAATTCTAATAATGATTTATATGAACAGCATGACGTGAAATGGAACTGTTAAATGATATGCCTAAATCTGGCATCTCTACGGGCTATGGCCTACACTCTGCCATCTGCATGATCAATCATCAACGTTCAGGGTGGGGACAGACAGCGCATCTCAGTAGCCTATGGAGCGCAGTTCACAATGCATGTATCATCTCACCATGGTAACTTTTTTTCTTGTGAAAGGTAGGACTACATTAGCTGCAGCATAGTCTATGAATGCACGTCTAATTTACAAATCTTGGGGGTCACCTTATTTTTTTATTGTAAAGAAGCATTTTGAAAATTGCAGCTGCAGAGTTTTAAAACAAACAGCCTATCACTCGAATATAGTTGCTTAAGTCAGTGCACACGCGAGCACTCTGTCTTTCTCTCCATCAATTCCATTCAAATTGCATCCAAAATAGATTGGCCTAATCCTGTTCAAGATTGATATATATACACAGCTCCTTCGGAAAGTATTCAGACCGCTTGAATTTTTCCATATTTTGTTACTTTACAGGTTTATTCGAAAATGTATTACATCAATTTACACACAATACCCCATAATGAAAAAACAAAAAGTTGTTTTTGTTGTTGTTGAAATGTATATATATAAAAAAAACCTTTACTCAGTACTTTGTTGAAGCACCTTTGGCAGGGATTACAGCAATGAGTCCTCTTTGGTATGACGCTACAAGCTCAGCACATCTGTATTTGGGGAGTTTCTCCCATTCTTCTCTGCAGATCCTCTCAAGCTCTGTCAGGTTGGATGGGGAGCGTTGCTGCACAGCTATTTTCAGGTCTCTCCAGACATGTTCGATCGGGTTCAAGTCTGTGTTCTGGCTCAGCCACTCAAGGACATTCGGAGACTCCTGCTTTATCTTGGATGTGTTCTTAGGGTCGTTGTCCTGTTGGAAGGAGCAGGTTTTCATAAATTATCTCTCTGCCTCGATCCTGACTAGTCTCCCAGTCCCTGCTGCTGATCTGTGCCTCGACTCAAACCGGTCTTGGAGCTCTACGGACTATTTTTTCGACCTCATGGCTTAGCTTTTGCTCTGACATGCACTCTCAACTGTGGGACCTTATATAGACCGGTGAGTGCCGATGTCCAATCAAGTGAATTTACCACAGGTGGACTCTAATCAAGTTGTAGAAATATCTCAAGGATGATCAATGGAAACAGGATGCACCTGAGCTCAATTTCGAGTCTCATAGCAAAGGGTCTGAATATTTATGTAAATAAGGTATCTGTTTTTTATATTTAATACATTTGAAAAAAAAATATTTACCTTTTATCGCTTTTTCATTATGGGGTATTGTGTGTAGATTGTTGAGATGTTTATTTATTTAATCCATTTTAGAATAAGGCTGTAACGTAACAAAATGTGGAAAAAGTCAAGGGGTCTGAATACTTCCCGAAGGCACTGTATATAGCTGTCCTAGCCTACCTCTTTCAGGTGATACATTAAATGTAGTATTAGCCTTATGTTTAGCTAATGAATGATGGGTTTTGCATAATCCTCTAACTCTGTCTCTTGCGCAATACGCACCTGTGCTCCGCTGACCTGTCCCCTTAAAAAAATGCTCCTTAGTCCCAGGCTAGACTAGACTAGAATAGCTTGCTGGACATTTTTTTTAAGCATTTATTATTCTAATAGACTATTGTTTACTGAACGTTAAATACAGCAGCCATTAGAACTCACGAGACGTTTGAAAAAAGAGAGAACGTGCAATGGTGGTAGGCTATAGTGTAGCAGCTATTTATTCATGTAATAAGTCCTGTGTGAAGCTGGTGAAGAGGAGTCAGGCACAGGACAGCAGTTTTGAGCAATAAACGTATTTACTCAAATATTTCACAAACAATACAACTCTTAAATAGCGAGCCAACAAGCAAAGGACCATATTACATACAAACAATCACTCACAAACAAACATGGGGGAACAGAAGGTTAAATAATGAACTAGTAATTGTGGGATTGAAACCAGGTGTGTAAAACAAGACAAAAACAATGGAACATGAAAAGTGGATCGGCAATGGCTAGAAAACCGGTGAACGAAGGATTAAAACGGTAATCTGAGGGAAGCTGTAACCTGTAGCATACCTCGTTCAGTCTCCTCAGGACTTTGAATGGCCCCACAAACCGCGGACCCAGCTTCCGGCAGGGCAGGCGGAGGGGCAGGTTTCGGGTCGAGAGCCAGACCTTACGGCGGTGGTGGTCGGCGCTCTCCTTCTGCCGCCTCACGGCCCGTTGCAGGTGCACGTGGGCGGCGTCCCAGGTCTCCTCCGAGCCCTTAACTTCTTAGGGCTAGGGGGCAGCATTTTGAAGTTCGGATGAAAAACGTGCCCAAAGTAAACTGCCTGTTACTCAGGCCCAGAAGCTAGGATATTCATACAATTAGTAGCTTTGGATAGAAAACACTCTGAAGTTTGGTGGATGCCCGGAGAACGCTACATGCCCGAATGCATAGTGCCATTTCTATGGTCTAAGTGTAACACTGTCTATGTGTGTGTATCTGTGTGTATAGAATAGCAATGTCACCTCAATGTGTAAAGAACAAGGAATTTCTGAAACACTCGTCTCAACTGTATGTGCAAATGGGCTACAATACTCTTAATAAAGAATAGGTTTGCTCAAGGACGTACACCATGGCATAACTGGTACCAGGGTTAGCATGGGGCTAACAAAATCTCCATATAAATCAATGGTCGTGTTAGCAGTTAGCTAATGTTAGCGAGCGGGCGCTATTCTAACACATTCACCCATAAATCGGTTCAAAGCACTTTTTCCGCTTGGTTTAAAGTTACTGTTTTAAATAACAGTGAAGCTAATTCGCTAACCATAGCCAAAACAGTTCACCTTGACTCAAAGGAAATATTCCATTCACCAGAGATGTTATTTCGACAGAAACAAGGAAACCAATAAACAATCTTGGACAAAAACCTCCTTGTTCTAGAACGGATACATCAAAGCAAAAGTTCTCAATAAAAGGTAATAACTTATACTTTCTAATTTATTAGCTTTCACTTTCTGTCAATTGCTCTGGGCACTAGTCAGAGATAGAAAAATAAATGAATCTCAGAAAATGTCATCCTAAATTATATTAACCCTTTGCAAAGAGGTAGAAATTAAGTGGGTTACTTAAGGATTTGGATGTTTAACCACACACTGACATGCAGAGCTCCCGAAAGCCGTAAAGCCTTTTTGAAATCTGACAACGCTGTGATATTGCCAAAAAGCAGAGCTTTTGATGACTATACAACACTTGTATATAGATGAATGTTTAATAATTCAACTTTTGGATTTTGAATTTGGCGCCTTGCATTTCACCGGGTAGTGTCGGGACTGCTCCGTAAGAGGTTATTAAACATTCATCAATATACAAGTGTTGCATAGTCATCAAAAGCTCTGCTTCTTGGCAATATCACAGCGTTGTCAGATTTCAAAAAGGCTTTACGGCGAAAGCACGACATTTGATTGTTTGAGGGTAGCACCTACAATATTTTCAATTAGCATGAATTCATAAACCATCGCGGTTCACACAAAACACATTTCACAGCGAAACCAAATCCCTTACCTTTTGAAAGAACCTCTGCTGAGGGCTTCCCAAGTGTCCAACGAAGACATCCAATGGTTCTTTTGTTAGAAAAAGTCATTTATTATATCCATTAATCTCCGTTTGGTTGGCGCATTATGTTCAGAAAATCTAACGTCGAATCGCCCATTGAAACGTGAAGAGAGCGAGTTCAAATATACCTATAAACCTTTCCTAAACAAATCAAATACCAGTTAAAATGCATCCTTAGCTATCCTTTTATGAATATTAGCGATAATATTTCACTCAGATGGTCACCTATACCTTATATACATAAAATAAAGTGGGGCGCGCAGCCAGACTCGCGCCCGAGAAAACTTGTTGACATCTGAGCCACTTTTAGAAACTTCAGAGTGTTTCCTATCCAATAGTACTAATTATGTGCATATCCTATTTTCTGAACCTGAGTGGCAGGCATTTTGCTTTGGGCATGCCAGACTCTCCAAAACCTGCCACTCCCTAAGAAGTTAAAGCAAAAAATACATTTGGTGTTCACCAAAAGGCATGTGGCAGACTCCCCAAACATATGGAAGAAAGTACTCTGGTCAGATGAGACTAAAATTTAGATTTTTGGCCATCAAGGAAAACGCAATGTCTGGTGCAAACCCAACACCTCTCATCACCTCGAGAACATCATCCCCACAGTGAAGCATGGTGGTGGCAGTATCATGCTGTGGGGGTGTTATTCATCGGCAGGGACTGGGAAACTGGTCAGAATTGAAGAAATGATGGATGGCGCTAAATACAGGGAAATTCTTGAGGGAAACCTGTTTCAGTCTTCCAGAGATTTGAGACTGGGCTGGAGGTTCACCTTCCAGCAGGACCGTAAGCATACTGCTAAAGCAACACTCGAGTGGTTTAAAGGGAAACATTTAAATGTCTTGGAATGGCCTAGTCAAAGCCCAGATATCAATCCAATTGAGAATCTGTGTATGACTTAAATATTGCTGTACACCAGCGGAATCCATCCAACTTGAAGGAACTGGAGCAGTTTCGCCTTGAAGAATGGGCAAAAATCATAGTGGCTAGATGTGCCAAGCTGATAGAGACATCGCTGTAATTGCTGCAAAAGGTGGCTCTACAAAGTATTGACTTTTGAGGGGGTGAATAGCTACGCATGCTCAAGTTTTCTGTTTCTTTGTCTTATTTGTTTGTTTCACAATAAAAAAAAATCTTCAAAGTGGTAGGCATGTTGTGTCAATGAAATGATACAAACTCCCACAAAATCTATTTTAATTCCAGGTTGTAAGGCAACAAAATAGGGAAAATGCCAAGGGGGTGAATACTTCGCAAGCCACTGTAGCTATCACTCACAGCCACGTTGGAATCTTCGAGTCCATGAATATTTGGTTGTTTACATATAATTTATCGACCACTAGACAAACATTCTGCTTCTCTGCTCGGAGCCTTTTGAAAGTGGGGTACAGGGAATGTAGTCTCTCCACTGTTTCATGGGGAAATTGTTAATCAATTCAAATTTATTTATAAAGCCCTTCTTACATCAGCTGTCACAGAGTGCTGTACAGAAACCCAGCCTAAAACCCCAAACAGCAAGCAATGCAGGTGTAAAAGCATGGTGGCTAGGAAAAACTCCCTAGAAAGGCCAAAACCTAGGAAGAAACCAGGCTGTGAGGGGTGGCCAGTCCTCTTCTGGCTGTCCCGGGTGCAGATTATAACAGTACAAGGACAAGATTTTAAAATGTTCATAAAACAGGCAGAACAGTTGAAACTGGAGAAGCAGCACGGCCAGGTGGACTCGGGACATCAAGGAGTCATCAGGCCAGGTAGGCCTTGAGGAATGGTCCTAATGCTCAGGTCCTGAGAGAGAGAGAGAGAGAGAGAGAGAGAGAGAGAGAGAGAGAGAGAGAGAGAATTAGAGAGAGCATACTTAAATTCACACAGGACACCGGATAAGAGAGGAGAAATACTCCAGATATAACAGACAGACCCTAGCCCCCCGACACATAAACTACTGCAGCATAAATACTGGGGGCTGAGACAGGAGGGGTCGGGAGACACTGTAATCAATTCCCTACCCTGTTGTAACACGGCAATTTTCATTTTGAGTAGGGTTAGCATAGCTACGATCGGACGGGGCCTTCCCTCTGCTCTGCCGCCTAAATGGTGAGATCTTTGAAAATCAATTGTTTCCACCTGTTAGTCCGTCATCTTGAGATTACGTTTTGTGAAAACCTTGACTTTTTCCTCCATTGACTGATAGTTTGTTTTCATCCTACGTTATTCCCATTAAAACAATATAATTTGTTATACATCTGCACTTTAGATCAAGCAATTATGCTTTCATTGTTTTATTATCATACCGTAGCCTCTCTTCTGTCTTTTAGGGAGTCCATGGTAGTTTTCAATATCTTATTTTCCGCTCGTATTTCTTCGATCATTTTATTACTGTAATCCATTCCTGTTATTAAGGCCTTTAACTACTTACGGAGTGGAAAAACTTGTTGACATCTGAGCTACCTTGGCCATTTCCTGTACCTATTTGTTCTGTTTACTCCAATCTCTCTGAGTCTTTGTATATAGACTGTTGACATCTAGTGGAAGCCATAGGTACTGCAGTCTCAGTCCTGGTAACAAATGGATTCAATAGGGAGTGTGTCAAACAGAGCAATAGGTCACCAGAAACTGATTTCCGTATAGATTTTTCTCGGGTTTTCGCCTGCTAAATGAGTTCTGTTATACTCACAGACATTATGTTAAAACTTTTAGAAACTTCAGAGTGGTTCCTATCCAATAGTACTAATTATGTGCATATCCTATTTTCTGAGCCTGAGTGGCAGGCATTTTGCTTTGGGCACGCCAGACTCTCCAAAACCGTTACCTCACCTGCCGCTCCCTAAGAAGTTAACCTCCCCCAGTAGCCCAGGCTGTCACGTCTGCTCCCTCTCTCCCTCCCTGGCGAGCGAAGGCGCCAGGCTCCCCAGCATTAAGCACTCCTGCCATCATCAGTACGCACACCTGCCTCTCCCTATCACGCGCATCAGCGTATTATTGGACTCAATCACCTGTTTATTACCTCCCCTATATTTGTCAGTTCCCCATCTCTGTTCCCCACTGCTGCATTGATTGGCATTTGTCCTTGTTTACCCGTGTGCTGACGCTGGTCCTGTTATGTTACCTGTCTGTTCCGCATTAAATGTTCAACTCCACGTACCTGCTTCTCATTTCCAGCGTCGGGCCTTACACAGGCAATAGATCCAGTTTTAAATGCTCTCTCATGCTTGTAAGCGATGCTCTATCTTCTGGGGACATAATTATTAAAATGTCCCTCTCCAATGTTACATTTAGAATTTTTGATGGCGGATTCCCTTCAGTTTCGCACACAGATCTCGAGGAAAGGTCTTATCTTGTTCGCTTCTGTTTCTTTTTCGAGCATCAAAATGCTGATCAATAAATAGTTCCAAATTCTCTATATTATCCTAAATGTTTGTTTCGTAGTTATCAGCTAATCCTCATTTTATGTGAATAATTCAATAATACATTTAAATTCCTGACATTTAATCCTAGTAAAAATGCCCTGTCTTAGGTCAGTTAGGATCACCACTATATTTAAAAATTGTGAAATGTCAGAATAATAGTAGAGAGAATAATTTCTTTCAGCTTTTATTTATTTCATCACATTCCCAGTGGGTCAGGAGTTTACATACACTCAATTAGTATTCGTTAGCATTGCCTTACATTTTTTAAACTTGGGTCAAACGTTTCGGGTAGCCTTCCACAATCTTCCCACAATAAGTTGGGTGAATTTTGGACCAGTCCTCTTGACAGAGCTGGAGTCAGGTTTGTAGGTCTCCTTGCTCGCACACGCTTTTTCATTTCTGCCCACAAATGTTTTGCATGATTGAGGTCAGGGCCTTGTGATGGCCACTCCAATACCTTGACTTCGTCTTTAACCCATTTTGCCACAACTTTGGAAGTATGCTTGGCGTCATTGTCCATTTGGAAATCCCATTTGCGACCAAGCTTTATCATCCTGACTGATGTCTTGAGATGTTGCTTCAATATATCCACATAATTTTCCTTCCTCACCATGCCATCCTTTTTGTGAAGTGCACAAGTCCCTCCTGCAGCAAATCACCCCCACAAAATGATGCGGCCACCCCGTGCTTCACGGTTGGGATGGTGTTCTTCGGCTTGCAAGCCTCCCCCTTTTTCCTCCAAACATAACGATGGACATTAAGACCAAACAGTTATATTTTTGTTTCATCAGACTAGCGTTTACTTTTTGGAGAAATGTCCTATCTTTGTCCCCATGTGCAGTTGCAAACTGTAGTCTGACTTTTTTATGGCGGTTTTGGAGCAGTGGCTTCTTCCATGCTGAGCGGCCTTTCAGGTTATGTTGATATAGGACTCGTTTTACTGTGGATATAGATACTTTTGTACCTGTTTCCTCCAGAATCTTCACAAGGTCCTTTGCTGTTGTTCTGGGATTGCATTTTTCGCACCAAAGTACGTTCATCTCTAGGAGACAGAACGCGTCTCCTTCCTGAGCGGTATGACGGCTGCGTGGTCCCATGGTGTTTATACTTGCGTACTATTGTTTGTAGAGATGAACGTGGTTCCTTCAGGTGTTTGGAAATTGCTCCCAAGGATGAACCAGACTTGTGGAGGTATACCATTTTTATTCTGAGGTCTTGGCTGATTTCTTTTGATTTTCCCATGATGTCAAGCAAAGAGGCACTGAGTTTGAAGGTAGTCCTTGAAATACATCCACAGGTACACCTTCAATTGACTCAAATGATATCAATTGATTCAAGTGATATCAGTTATCCTATCAGAAGATTCTAAAGCCATCATTTTCTGACATTTTCCAAGCTGTTTAACAAGACATTTGTGGAGTGGTTGAAAAACAAGTTTTAATGACTCCAACCTAAGTGTTTGTAAACTTCCGACTTCAACTCTATGTTATGTCAGAAAAAACTCAGTTATAAATTCTTCTGTCCTAGTTATCAACAATCTATCATCCAATAGGCTTTGATTACATTTCAAATGTCCTCGCCCACGTGGAAATATTGTAACTGTAATATACATGCCAATTATTTGATGGTCCAACTGCATTCTGTCCCCTATCAACACTTTTTAAACTTTTTAGACATAAGAAAGTAGTCAAGACAACTAACTTGATTGAGCCTCCGCCATATATCACTAGGTCAGGATATTTAAGCCTCCGCATATCCACTAGTTCCAATACATCCATGATCTTCGTGATTTCCTTAAGTGCATGAGGGTGGTAGTTTGTGGTGTGACTTCCTTTACAGGCCATTGAGGTATTTAAAACTGTATTATAATCTCACAGCATAATAATAGAGTCTTGCATTGCTTCTAGGTTTGATGAAATTACTATAAATATTTTCAAAGTGTGGATCATCATTATTTGGACCTTATAGATTAATGATCCAAAACTGTTTCTTAAAGTTCTCGGGAACAATTTGAGAACATTATATTAAGTAGAACCATGAGGAAACCTGTAGGAAACGTTATGGTGAAGTACTGAAAATCCCACAGAGGAATGTTGTTTCTTAACTTTCTCTGAACTATTTTAGAATCTTCCCAATGTCAAAGCAGTTGGGGAACGTTCATACAACATTACCATTTTACCTCTGGTGGCCAAGTGGATCTAGTTTAGGAAATGCCAGTGGTTTGTGGAGAAAAAGTTAAAGATATTTGACAGGCTGATGTGGAATTTGTTACAGGAAATAATTACGGCCACCTGGTAAAGATTGCATGAGGCTGAATGTGCCAGGTTATGTAATGGGAACCGCTAACATGTAGGCTTATCACATGCAACTATGTCAACGATTTAAATTGGTTGATGCTTAAACTTAAACTGAAACGTAAACTAATGTTCGCAAGTATAGCCAAGGCATGTTTAGTACTGCAATTTAAGTCCTGATAATGATAACATCTCCTCATTGCTGGGAATAGTTGTTGGCATGGTCCCTGAATTTACAGTAGCACTTTATTTGAAGACTTTATAATGAAATGGTTTATCATTGCTGTAAGAAAAAATTGGTAGGGAATGTCTGTTTTGCATAAAAAGCATATCTGCATTTGGTAAATAATTTTTGGTACTTTAATATATACAGTGGGGAAAAAAAGTATTTAGTCAGCCACCAATTGTGCAAGTTCTCTCACTTAAAAAGATGAGAGAGGCCTGTAATTTTCATCATAGGTACACTTCAACTATGACAGACAAAATGAGGAAAAAAAATCCAGAAAATCACATTGTAGGATTTTTTATGAATTTATTTTCAAATTATGGTGGAAAATAAGTATTTGGTCAATAACAAAAGTTTATCTCAATACTTTGTTATATACCCTTTGTTGGCAATGACAGAGGTCAAACGTTTTCTGTAAGTCTTCACAAGGTTTTCACACACTGTTGCTGGTATTTTGGCCCATTCCTCCATGCAGATCTCCTCTAGAGCAGTGATGTTTTGGGGCTGTCGCTGGGCAACACGGACTTTCAACTCCCTCTAAAGCATTTCTATGGGGTTGAGATCTGGAGACTGGCTAGGCCACTCCAGGACCTTGAAATGCTTCTTACGAAGCCACTCCTTCGTTTCCCGGGCGGTGTGTTTGGGATTATTGTCATGCTGAAAGACCCAGCCACGTTTCATCTTCAATGCACTTGCTGATGGAAGGAGGTTTTCACTCAAAATCTCACGATACATGGCCCCATTCATTCTTTCCTTTACACAGATCAGTCGTCCTGGTCCCTTTGCAGAAAAACAGCCCCAAAGCATGATGTTTCCACCCCCATGCTTCACAGTAGGTATGGTGTTCTTTGTCCTCCAAACACGACGAGTTGAGTTTTTACCAAAAAGTTNGGAGGAATGGGCCAAAATACCAGCAACAGTGTGTGAAAACCTTGTGAAGACTTACAGAAAACGTTTGACCTCTGTCATTGCCAACAAAGGGTATATAACAAAGTATTGAGATAAACTTTTGTTATTGACCAAATACTTATTTTCCACCATAATTTGCAAATAAATTCATAAAAAATCCTACAATGTGATTTTCTGGATTTTTTTTCTTCATTTTGTCTGTCATAGTTGAAGTGTACCTATGATGAAAATTACAGGCCTCTCTCATCTTTTTAAGTGAGAGAACTTGCACAATTGGTGGCTGACTAAATACTTTTTTTCCCCACTGTATACCAAATGATTGAATAATTTAAATTATAAATGCCTCATAAGTTTAGTCCATTTCTCCAGCCCGATCCCTCAGTTGTTTACAAAGACAGTAGTAGGGTAAAAGCTTTGTTGTTATTTGAACTGCAGATTTACAGAGAGAGTGCTACAAGAAGCAGTTCTGATCATTGGCTTTGATGGGAATTGTGAACACTGAAGACAGAAGCCCTATTTTGATGGTATTATGTAGTATTAGAGTATTAGATCAGTGATTTTAATGAACGATCCACACGGGATTAGGCTTCTTCCTAAAAATCTTGGAGAATGGCGTTTCTGATAGTCCGTTTGGTCTGTTCCCGGATGTACTCGTCACACGCTACTTCTGCCTACCACAACAACAACACAGCAAACTGAAGCGGCAGTTCAAAGTATGACACCCAAGTCAAAGAAAAACGGGTACTGGACAAGAGAGGAGACGTGATGCCTCATATCTGTGTGGGTGTAGCCGCGCCAGTTCAAGGAAATGATTCACAACCATAAAGTTTGGGAATTAATATTTAAGCAGCTGTGTGAGGAATGTCCATCCATAAACTCAATGCAGCGGTGCCGGGAACGAATCGACTATCTGAAAAGAAAGTATCGAGAGAGCATTAAGGATAACAAAAAACGGTTCAAACCCTCAGTACTGCCCGTACTTTAAAGAAATGGATGCAGTTTTGGGTAAGAGCTTATTTTTATTGCATATTTCTGTTAGGTTGTCTAGCTAGCTACTGTCTGAATGCATGGCTAGTATGCTGGCATGTTAGCTAGCTCTAAAAGGCTGGCTGGCTGTTTGTATGGTTAGCTGGTTGGCTGGTACTTATCAGAAGTATCCCCTTATTGATTGTTAGACACCCCACAGTAATAAGAGCGCTATCTAACTACTTGATGTCAACTGGTTCCCGCCCAGTGACCAATCCAGGTCAAGGTCACATGGACCTAGCCCCTGAGGACGAAGCTGAAGACAAAGCTGAAGAAGACAGCTCCGTGGCTGGAGGCGTGATATCAGGTAAGATTATCTAAAATAGTTGACCATGGTCAAGTAGTGAGTAGAATAAAATAATTCACAAGCAAAGCTTTTACACTGAGTGTGTGCATGTGTTTTCAATAAATGTATGTGAATTAAATATTTGTGTGTACGATAAGGTCGATGGAATTGTGTATTTTTATTATCCCTCAGGTCCTACTTCAAAGTCATCTGGACCGTCAGAAGTTAATGTCTTCTCTCATGAGGACACAGAGGATGAGGGTCCCAGTATCCCCACAACCAAATCTACACCTAGAGGCACTACCCAAGGTGACAGTTCCACTGGTATGTCTACTTATCTTTTTAGTAATCCATTCCATTTGATAAGCATATTTAATATACTTTGATATCCCATGGATGCTATTGTCACAGTATAATTATCAATTATGTCAGAGATTAGTTGTTATTAAGCAGGCAATCTATTTTTTGTTATTAGGTAGTCGCAAATGGAAAGGTCGAAAAACCAAAATGATGGAGGCGATGAATAAAGGACTTGACAGACTATTTCAACATGACCAAGAAACCGATACTGAATAGGGACAACTCGTCAGTCAGGATAAAGAGCGTTTTGCCTGGCCGGTTCCCCTCCACTGGGATTCTCTGCCTCTAACCCTATTACAGGGGCTGAGTCACTGGCTTACTGGTGCCGTGGCGGAGATCTTGTGGGCTATACTCGGCCTTGTCTCAGGATGGTAAGTTGGTGGTTGAAGATATCCCTCTAGTGGTGTGGGGGTTGTGCTTCGGCAGAGTGGGTGGAGTTATATCCTGCCTGTTTGGCCCTGTCCGGGGGTATCGTCGGACGGGGCCACAGTGTCTCCCGACCCCTCCTGTCTCAGCCCCCAGTATTTATGCTGCAGTAGTTTATGTGTCGGAGGGCTAGGGTCCGTCTGTTATATCTGGAGTATTTCTTCTCTTATCTGGTGTCCTGTGTGAATTTAAGTATGCTCTCTCTAATTATCTCTCTCTCTCTTTCTTTTTTTTCTCTCTGTCTCGGAGGACCTGAGCATTAGGACCATTCCTCAAGGCCTACCTGGCCTGATGACTCCTTGATGTCCCGAGTCCACCTGGCCGTGCTGCTTCTCCAGTTTCAACTGTTCTGCCTGTTTTATGAACATTTTAAAATCTTGTCCTTGTACTGTTATAATCTGCACCTGGCACAGCCAGAAGAGGACTGGCCACCCCTCACAGCCTGGTTCCTCTCTAGGTTTTTTCCTAGGTTTTGGCCTTTCTAGGGAGTTTTTCCTAGCCACCGTGCTTTTACACCTGCATTGCTTGCTGTTTGGGGTTTTAGGCTGGGTTTCTGTACAGCACTCTGTGACATCAGCTGATGTAAGAAGGGCTTTATAAATAAATTTGATTTGATTTGCCCTGGAAAGAGAGGTGGAACTTAAACGGATTGAGCTAGAAAAAGCATGTCTCGACTTTGAAATGAAGAGAATGGAGGCTGAAGAGAGGCGTTCCCATGAAAATCGTCAGATGATGTTGCAGTTCTTTCAATGCATGAGGCCTCAAAAACCCACTCGTACATATGGGCTTCCACCACCTTTTCCTTACGCTCAACCACATTCCTATCCAGGCCCATCGACTGACCCCCATCAACTATTTCCATATGCAGCTCCTATGCCACCAGCTTCATCAGCCACACCAGCTCTCTACTACGAGCCAACACACTCAGATTATACAGTGGCTTGCGAAAGTATTCACCCCCCTTGGCATTTTCCCTATTTTGTTGCCTTACAACCTGGAATTAAAATAGATTTTTTGGTGGGTTTGTATCATTTGATTTACACAACATGCCTACCACTTTGCTGGGGTTGTATCATTTGATTTACACAACATGCCTACCACTTTGAAGATACAAGAAATAAGAAAAAAAAACAGAACTTGAGCGTGCATAACTATACACCCCCCCCAAAGTCAATACTTTGTAGAGCCACCTTTTGCAGCAATTACAGCTGCAAGTCTCTTGGGGTATGCCTCTATAAGCTTGGCACATCTAGCCACTGGGATTTTAGCCAATTCTTCAAGGCAAAACTGCTCCAGCTCCTTCAAGTTGGATGGGTTCCGCTGGTGTACAGCAATATTTAAGCCCTACCACAGATTCTCAATTGGATTGAGGTCTGGGCTTTGACAAGGCCATTCCAAGGCATTTAAATGTTTCCCCTTAAACCACTTGAGTGTTGCTTTAGCAGTATGCTTAGCGTCATTGTCCTGCTGGAAGGTGAACCTCCGTCCCAGTCTCAAATCTCTGGAAGAGTGAAACAGGTTTATCCTCAAGAATTTCCCATTCCTTCAATTCTGACCAGTTTCCCAGTCCCTGCCGATGAAAAACATCCCCACAGCATGATACTGCCACCAGCATGCTTCACTGTGGGGATGGTGTTTTCGGGGTGATGAGAGGTGTTGGGTTTGCGCCAGACAAAGTGTTTTTCTTGATGGCCAAAAAGCTCAATTTTAGTCTCATCTGACCAGAGTACCTTCTTCCATATGTTTGGGGAGTCTCCCACATTCCTTTTGGTGAACACCAAATATCTTTGCCTATTTCGTTCTTTAAGCAATGGCTTGTAGCTTTTTGACTAATAGCCTTACATTGTGTTAAATTACTAAGGTCTGTAGGGTGTACGGCTTAAAGTGGTCCTATGGACAGATACTCTAATCTCCGCTGTGGAGCTTTGCAGCTCCTTCAGGGTTATCTTTGGTCTCTTTGTTGATTAATGCCCTCCTTGCCCTCCTCTCTGATTAATGCCCTCCTTGCCTGGTCTGTGAGTTTTGATTGGCAGCCCTCTCTTGGCAGGTTTGTTGTGGTGCCATATTCTTTCCATTTCCATAACAGATTTAATGGTGCTCCGTGGGATGTTCAAAGTCTCTGATTTTTTTTTATAACCCAAACCTGATCTGTACTTTCCCACAACTTTGCCCCTGACCTGTTTGGAGAGCTCCTTGGTCTTCGTGGTGCCACTTGCTTGGTGGTGCCCCTTGCTTAGTGGTGTTGCAGACTCAGGGGCCTTTCAGAACAGGTATGTATATACTGAGATCATGTGACACTTAGATTGCACACAGGTGGACTTTCTTTAACTAATTATGTGACTTCTGAAGTTAATTGGTTGCACCAAATCTTCTTTAGGGGCTTCATAGCAAAGGGGGTGAATTCATATTCATGCACTACTTGTTCGTTTCAATTATTATTATTTATTTTGAAACAAGTAATTTTTTTAATTTCACTTCACCAATTTGGACTATTTTGTGTATGTCCATTACATGAAATCCAAATAAAAAATCCATTTCAATTACAGGTTGTAATGCAACAAAATAGGAAAAAATGCCAAGGGGGATGAATACTTTTGCAAGGCACTGTACTAGTCTGTAGTCTAGTTTAGGGAAGAATGCAAGACATGTTTGTTAAAGGTTTTGCCACCAGCTCGATCAGCTACACCAGCTCCCTACCACAAGCCAACACACCCAGACTAAAGTCTAGTCTAGTTTAGGGAAGGAGACCTGATAGGATTACATGTTTGTTAAAGGTTTTATTTTTTGAGACTGTTCCTGGAACAGCTTAAAAAAAGGATATCTTAAGCACTTTCGTTATCAGGTTTGAAGTTGCAGTTTTTGTTGAAGTTACTTGAGCATTTTTATTACATTTTTATTTGTAAATGTTTGTATGGGTTTAGCAATAAACAACAACTAAATATAAACTTTGCTAAAGAAGTGCTTTGCTACTGTAACGTTATGTTGTGAACAAAGAGTGTGTTTTGTTTGTTTTGTAACAAAAACATTCTGACATTTCATCCTACGGCAATTTGTGTAACCAATGCTTGTTGGATGCGATCAGCAGTGGTAGGTGCAGGTGGGATCCGCTGGTCAGGGTCTCGTCCTCTGGCTGCTCAGTTGGGTTGTCCTCTTCTGTTTGTAACTGGGGATGGAGATTCCATTTTTTCTCAGAAGTTGTGTAATACTATGCAGGCTACTACAATTTTTTCAACATTTTGTGTCAGAGTCGTTTCTCTTCATTATGGAGCGACAGCGACCCTTCAGACGACCGAAAGCATGCTCAACATCAATACGAGCACTGCTCAAGCATTCATTGAACAGTTTCTATGATCCCCTTGCTACACCGTTTTGGGAATGGCTTCATGACGTTGTGGTCATGTTGTAGGCTGAGTCGGCAACAATTAGAACAGGTATGTCAACACTTTGTATGTTGTTGTTCAGTTGGGGGAAGAAAGTGCCATTCTCCAGCTTTTGGCACAGATCAGAACTCTCAAAAACAAAATCATTATGGCACTTCCCTGGCCAACTGACGTCAAAGTCTATGAACTTGTAGGTGTGATCCACTAGTCCTCGCAGCAGCACACTGTACCAGCCCTTATGGTTGTGGTAGTCGGTATGGTAGGTTGATGGAGCTACAATAGGTATATGAGTGCCATCCAGGGCTCCAGCACACATTGGAAATCCAGTTTTTCTCTCAAATCCCACAATGATGGCCTTGACTTCAGGGAGGATTTTGGGATTTCTAATGAACACTCTCTTCAATTTGCAGAGTGCCTCACACACCTCACAGAATATGTCACATCAAGTGCTCACTCCAATTCTAAACAGGTTGGCCACATCATGGAAATCAACATTGCTTGCAAGCTTGTACGGAGTAACCGCTACTCTTTTCTCCAGGGGCACTGGGTCTTTCATCACAGTGGCTTTGGGGTTTATGTGCACGCGAAGCTGGTCACATAGATTTTGGAAAGCTGCTTGTGGCATTCTGAAATTAAGGTACCAATCACTGTATTCAAAGTTTTGTAGGACGTCAGTTTCCCAGAACATGCTTCTCCGCTCCTGTAAAAAAAGAGAATGCAGAGAAAGGTCTCATTATCAATAATTGTTCTGTCTAGAAACACCCCCAATCCAGACCTGTTAAATGCAAGTGAACTGGCAGCAATTAAAGTAGTAATAATAATAATAATAAATTTAATTTGAATAATTCTTTTCGTTAGTGTTATCTCAAAGCACCATACAATTCCATATTGCATTCAAGTACTATAGTATTTTGTAGGCCTACCACACAGAAACATGTTGCATTTGAGTACAGTACCATATTGCATTCAAGTACCATATTGTACCCCATCGGAAAATATTGGATTTAACGCTTTCAAATGTCAAAGCCATGGCTTGTTTACATTCTTGTCATTTGTAGGCTAGGCCTACACATTGGAGTACCAATGTGGGTTAGTATTGTTTATACAACGGGTGGGTCTAATTCTGAATGCTGATTGGTTAAAAGCGCATTCCAGACAGTGTCTATTCCACAAGTTACCACCGGCTAAATCTATGAGGTTAAAGTGCCTATTTACTCTGTTCCATCTGACTGCGAAATCCACTGTCTCATCAGCCCAGCCAAACAATTTAAAAACTTGATCTCCACTAGACATTATCTCACGTCTTTTAGACTAACATTTAGTTTTCAACAGCAGAGGTTTGTAAAAACCTTGCTGTCTGTCTCTCCGTCATTTGCAACATTGTTTCAATGTCCCATAGTTGTCCCATAGTAATGAAAGTGTCAGGAGTCGGGATGAGACAGACAGGCAGGCAGTGTTTCTCAACCAGCCAAAACCATGAATCAGCTAGCATCATTTTTATGGAAATAAACAAAGAAATGTCAATAGTAAAAAGGTAAAACGAAACGAAGTGCAGCTAGTTTGTAGTCTTTCCAGCTTCAGTTTGAAGTGATTGTGTTAGCTGTGTTGTTGGCAACAGTGTCCTGACGAGAGAAACACATTTTCTATGCCAGGCGAAATCGTGCCTCATTAGCTCATTGTTATGAATGTATCCATATGAATGTCTCTAGAAAACAGCTTAAACCAATGCAAATGCAGTTAGCGGTAGTTGCCAGACAGTATGACAATGGAACATTTAGAACGACTGGGTCACGTCCATAGATACAGAACAAAAAGACTGAACGAATGGGTTGCGTCCCTGGCAACCGAACCAATAGAACGAATGACCAGACGGCTTGGGTAGCAACCCTAGATTTGGGTTGGGACTATATCTTGTGGAAGGATGAAATAGTATGACTAAATTAGTCAAAATAAAGTTTTTTGTACACCCATGCCAATATATCCTGCAAACACTGGCTTCTCTGGCATTATCACTTACGTGGACACTAGCTCATGACAAATCTATTCTTCAAGAATTTAAAGGTATAACTAAATACGGCTTGTGTCTGTGTCGGTCTAACCATGCAATATATAATCTTGAAGTAGTGCATTTATTATGCTATTGCGCTGTCTATTGACCACAATGGTAACCTGTCTGCCAAGGCACTTGCACTAGTAGGCTACACTACATAATACAGTCACTAACCAAAGTGGCATCACATATATCAAAATAGTATATATTGGGAGCAGAACAGACTTACCTGAAGCAGCTATGAAGGTGGCCCATCGCAGAAGCTTGGGAGACCTGGCTCTTCTGATTGATTTGAACTTTATTTTTCTTCTTATTGGTCTCCACGAGATGACAGCAGAAGTTTATGCGCGAGGGTCCATGCCTAGAAATAGCCTCAAGCACTTCCATTATTTATTATAGTCACACGCAATTTCTTTGCACAATGCATTATAAACTCGGAAATGACTTAAGAAATAAAAAAATGTACAGTGTAAAATGTTTGTAATTTGCGTGAAACACTGAGATCTCAATTCGTACAGGACTAGAATGATCAGAGGACCAGGGAGTTCGCTGGAATTTTGACTCTCATGCCCAGTAAATATCACTGGCATGGCCGATCAGCACAGGATTAAAATGATCAAACTGCTCTGGTAATAGTTACAGTACGGCCCAGTACATCACTGGACCTCTACACCAGGGGAAGGCCCTAAAAATTGTCAAAGACCCCACCCACCCCAGTCCTAGACTGTTCTCTCTTCTACCGCATGGCAAGCGGTGCCGGAGCGCCAAGTCTAGGACCAAAAGGCTTCTCAACAGCTTTTACCCCCAAGCCATAAGACTCCTGAACTGCTAATCAAATGGCTACTATTTGCATTGTGTCCACCACCCAACCACTCTTTACACTGCTGCTACTCTCTGTTTACCATACATGCATAGTCACTTTAACTATACATTCATGTACATACTACCTCAATTAGCCCGACTAACCGGTGCCCCCGCACATTGGCTACCTGGACTATCTGCATTGTGTTCCAGCACCCAGCACCCACCACCCGCCAACCCCTCTTTTACGCTACTGCTACTCTCTGTTTATCATAAATGCATAGCCACTTTAACCATACCTACATGTACATACTAACTCAATTATCCCGACTAACCGGCGCTTGTATATAGCCTCGCTACTGTTATTATTCACTGTCTTTTTACTGTTGTTTTTATTTCCTTATCTATTGTTCACCTTATACCTAGTTTTTACTTAAAAATGTCACTGTTGGTTAGGGCCTGAAAGTAAGCATTTCACTGTAAGGTCTACACCTGTTGTATTCGGCGCACGTGACAAATACACTATGATTTGATTTGATTACTGAACCTCCATTAGTAAAACTAATCCCGTCCGAATAGGGCTAAAGAGTTGGAGTGGAGAGGAACTTTGATTGGCATTGTGTGAGACTGAGAATTAAATATCATAATGTGAGGTTATGTGTCTTATTTATTACTTTTCATTTTATTGGGTTTACTTGTGAGCGTGAATATCTCTGTATCCATATTAGATACTCTATTTTTTAGTGTGAGGCAGAAAATGTCGGCTTTCAATATTTATTAGAATCCTAGAGAAGATATTTGGAACAATTAATTGTAGCTTTTTGACTAATAGCCATACATTTCATTAAATTACTAAGGGACATTTTTCCAACATTCATGAAACGGAGTGATGTATTAACAGAAATGTGCTCTTAATTCATCGAATAAGATTAGGCTTTCATTTAAATATAAATTTCCGTTAAATATGAAACAGTACAAAGAACTTGTATCAATGTCTATCTGCAGATAGTACAATTCAAAGATTCCTAACTTTTGTGGAACAAAAACATCATATATCTACATCTGCCCATATCAGCTTGGGAAGCAATTATTTCCAGTGAAAGTCTGGGAAGTCAATACTTGAACAATGGTTGATTCTTTCTCCTTGAGTTGTAAGCAGAAGCAACATTCCAATTTGAGGGTCCATGAGTTGTCCTGCCAGATGGGGGCTGCTTGTGGAAGGAAACAAAATGACAGGGGCAGTTCGACACCTCACCAGTGAAGTGGATCAGTCATTAGAACATTTCACCCCTCTCTTCCTGACTGTGATGGAAGGGAGTGTGCGGATGCCGGATATTCTTTAAATGCCGCTGGCAATAACAGCAGGCATTTCCAACATATGGAAGAACGTATGTGAATGAAAGCAATAAGTTACAGGGATGGCGAGACGCTTAGAAAGCACTGAATGGTGCAGAGGAATTTTAATGATGCAGCAGTTTAAGAGTTTACGACATAAAATCAATAGGATTTTGATGAAGGGTAGGGATTTGGCATGGCTATGTTTATCAGTGCTTTGCGAATCCATAATGACAGCTCTGGCTTATGCTGAGCCTTTAACCTGTTGGCAACAGCAAGTCTATCCACAGTTGCATATTATTCTCAATATGGCATGGTTTGAATTGATATCAAACTATTCCATATCGAAGGGTATATGATTCACCCCACAGTGCAGTGCCATTACCCTGATGAAAAGCTTGGTAAAATGACAAGACCTTGATGGGTTTCATCCTGATCTCCCATTAGGCAGTGGATCGAAATATCTGGGCTCATGTCCAGTAGCCAAAAATACCATCTCTCTCTCTCCTGCTCTCTCTCTCTTCCTGTCACTTTTTGTACCTGAATTCCTTGCATAGAGCTCTGATTGTAGGCTATGGCATGCCTTTTGTTCAGGGTATACCATGAAAGCAGTCCATTTCAATACTGACAATCCCGACTAACGCATTTGAAATGGTCACACACTGTCAAAGTCTTTAAATTATATTTAAGATGAAAGTATCATTAATGACAAGGGAAGTTAATCAGGAAGTGACCCATAAATGTTGAGATATAAGAAGGAGTGTCTGCCACCACAAACTGCAACCAGTGTACTCAGGCGTTCTGTCTAACTGCTTTATATTCCATTTGGAGAATGGGATTCCACTCATGCATTAAGGAATATCTTGTTGCAATTGTTATTGAAGTGTCTCCACAGAGAATTGCAACTGCCTAAATTGAAAATTACAAATCATTTTCTCTAATGGAACCCATTATATTGTCAAATATGTGTCAGGGTGGTTTTTAATTTCTTCTTTATTTGAGGAATGTTTCATTAATTTTGCAGAGTGCCAAGGCATACCTTAAACTGTTACAGACCATTTCACTCAATTTAATACCGATTCTAATGATTTTCCTCCATTACTTAAATGTCTGAAAAAAAAACAGATTTTTTTATCTCCACGTCTCATGCATGATTCTCATTGTTAGGACCATCAAGGTGCAGCGTTAAGTAAGATTTTTGATAAAAATTGGAGTCATTTTTGAATTGGGGTGGCATTTACATCCCTCACCTTTGCAACCATGAAAAAAAGGTTTAAAATTACAAATAGTTACACATCATACATGTTTTTATTCACACTGAGTGTTCAAAACATTAGGAATACCTGCTCTTTCCATGACATATACTGACCCGGTATCTCCAGGTGAAAAATATGATCCCCTATTGATGTCACCTATTAAATCCACTTCAATCAGTGTAAATGAAGGGCAGGAGACAGGTTAAAGAATGATGTTTAAGCCTTGAGACAATTGAGACGTGTGCCAATCAGAGAGTGAATGGGCATGTGTGCCAATCAGAGAGTGAATGGGCATGTGTGCCAATCAGAGAGTGAATGGGCAAAAAATAAGTGCCTTTGAACGGGGTATGGTAGTAGGTGCCAGGTGCACCGGCTTGAGTGTGTCAAGAACTGCAACGCTGCTGGGTTTTTCAGGCTCAACAGTTTCCGTGTGTATCATGAATGGGCCACCACCCGAAGGACATCCAGCCAACTTGACACAACTGTGGGAAGCATTGGAGTCAACATGGGCCTGCATCTCTGTGGAACACTTTCGACACCTTACCCCAACAAATTGAGGCTGTTCTGAGGGCAAAACGGGGTGCAACTAAATATTAGGAAGGTGTCCTTAATGCTTTGTACACTGTTTATCAACGATTAAACTGCAAAACGCTAAGAATTTTGGGCCTAGATTCAATCAGATCAAGCGTTAACTGACGGCAGCCAACACTGAGGTTGATGTTTTGGGGATAGATCGGTAATAATGCAATGCATATTTTTGGAGTGTCCTTTTGCTAACAAATTGAATCTGAAATAGATCAGTGGCAAGTGACAGAGAGACACAAGGAATTTGTCGATGCTCGTCTTGTAAATCAAAGTTTTTGATGACTCTTGTCACTAAACATTGAAATCTTCTTAGCAAACCACAATATGATTAAGAGGAGGCTACAGTCCTCTTGGAGACTTTCAGCTGTTCCCAAGAGTTTAAAAACGATCAGCAGAGATATTTTCTCCATTCTCTATTTAAACAGA
Source organism: Hucho hucho (assembly GCA_003317085.1). Classification (NCBI taxonomy): domain Eukaryota; kingdom Metazoa; phylum Chordata; class Actinopteri; order Salmoniformes; family Salmonidae; genus Hucho; species Hucho hucho. The sequence goes on along the minus strand of QNTS01000033.1, from coordinate 673,484 downwards.
TCTTCATTAATATACTATATAGCTTTTCTGGGAGCAATTACATCCATCCAGATTACAATCCCACCTTGCGTGGTGGTGGTTGTATTTATTTATGGATTTTGTAAAGATCACAAAATGGATGCGGATCATAAATTTCGATTTGTACAGAAGGGTTATTTATTAGGATACAATAACATAGCCTGTGCTTTCAATATAACTAAATATGTCTGGGTTTTCAGAGTAAAACATGAGTCTTCAGAGTAAAGCATTGGTTACGAAGCTTTACTGACCCCAACTCCAAGTGCTCCACATGGAATCAACTGATTTGTTCCAATACTTTGTGGGTAAAACAGATTCATTTTGGTTTAAATATAATCTGCTTTGGCTGGATCAAGAGTTCTGAAAGAATGTGAAATGCCACAATTCATGATTTTGATCTTTGCATGTCAGATACACAACACAATACATCTGGGTCTCCATAGTGTGCATTACCTCTAGATGACTGGTAGACATTTTATACTGGGCAGCTTTTGCCAAATGGTAAAACCTCTGCCACTGAGATCTACTGATGTCATTGTAATGTAGGTTGAATCTAAGTATAGACAGAAAACTGATGTGGTTTTTCATGATAGGCCAGAACTCCTCCAATATTGCTTGAATTAAATTCCATTGCCTCTAATACATCTCCTATAAACTATTGCGTATAATTACAGTAAATTATATAGCATGTATACATTGAACACTGTAATAAATTGAAAGGCATATCACCAGAGCTCGTTAAAGTTTCAATCAGAAATTCTCTCACGTGAATATGAGGCATTGGACTGAAAGGTTTTGTGTTCCGCAAGAAAAATAGTATACATGTTAAGTCGATTGAATCAGGGGCTGTTCCACAAAACCCAAAATGTTCAGCGTCTTAATCAGTCACGGCCTTGTCGATGGAAGCTCACAATTCTACTAAGAAGTTCTGCCATCAAAGGGACAGGGCCATCTGGCTGGTGGCACTACTCTCTGAGTGGGTGATCTCGCTGCAAAGCCTGGGCCTCTGCCAGTGCCTCTCAGGAGAAGCCGAAACAAGACGCACAACAAAGTCAGACCGGATTTATGGGTAAGAATGAACGAAGCCTGGGTTGTGTTCGTTAAGGCACACTACAGAAAATATTTTTTAAACGCTTTGCAACAGAAAATGACAATAACCATTTCTCATTGGAAAAGTTCAGGTAGTCCCTCCATGTTTCAGTCAGTTTTTTTGCCGTTTTGTGGCTAATGAACAGAAGTCTGGTCAATAATTAAGGAAAAAGGAGACGATAACATCAATTTATGAAAGAAAAGAATGGTACACTGTCATGCAGTTGAAGCTGAGCTGCTTTGTCACTCGGAAGGGACAAAGGTTAGCAGCCAGTGTTCTTAACTGTGCACTATGATGCTCAAGAACAAAATTATCAATTGAATCAAATTTATCACATTTTTAACATGAGAATTCAAGAGTTAACTTGATGACATGAGTGGGTCTGGCACGCAACATAATATGTTTAGGATGTGGTAATGGTTAGTCTGTGTTTCAGTTTACAGGGATAGACTGAGTAAGAGACTGTGCTTAGTTTTAATTACACTGTATTTTAATCTAACCCTTCTTTTTTGCCATGTGCTTCTTTGTTCTAAAATGGAAATAATGGAAAAAAGACAAAGAAAAAGTTAGTCTCTGCCAGCCGACTAATCTTCGACATTCAAGCAACCAGTGTCATTGTCCACAATATTTCTTGATCCTGTTTCACCTGGCATTATTTCCTGAGAAGGTTGCCAGTTTCACATTGCCAGATCTCCTGCATGTTTGTGATAAGATTAATTGAGTTACTTTTTCATTATCCATATGCCAGTAGAAATGAGATGAATGGCTCAGAGGAAGGTAATGAGAATTAGAACCCCAGCAGAAAAAAAACTATTCCATACTGGTTTGGAAGTTAGATGTCTGGATAGAGTGATTGTTAAGCTTGTGTAATGTAGACATTCTTTATTTCATGACTTTGAAGATGTTAAACAGTCCATGAATGTAATTACTGTTACTAGGCAAAATATAATTCTTATTTTCTAATATACACTGAGTATACAAAACTTTAGGAATACCTGCTCTTTCCATCACATAGACTGACCAGGTGAAAGCTATGATCCCTTATTGATGTCACTTGTTAAATCCACTTTCATCAGTGTAGATGAATGGGAGGGGACAGGTTAAATAAGGATTTGTAAGCCTTGAGACAATTGATACATGGTTGTGTGCCATTCAGAGTGTAAAGACAAGATTTAAGTCCCTTGAACGCAGTATGGTAGTAGCACAGGAGGCTGCTGAGGGGAGGTTGGCTCATAAAAATGTCTGGAATGGAGTAAGTGGAATGTATCAACCACATGGAAAGCATGTTTTTGTTTTTGTGTTTGATGCCATTCCATTGATTCCATTCCAGGCATTACTATGAGTCCGTACTCCCCAATCAAGGTGCCACAAGCCGCCTGTGGGTAGTGGGTGCCAGGCACACCCGTTTCTGTCTAGAACTGAGATGCTGCTGGCTTTTTCATGCTCAACAGTTTCCTATGTGTATCAAGCATGGTCCACCACCCAAAGGACATCCAGCCAACTTGACACAACTGTGGAATGCATTGGAGTCAACATGGGCCAGCATCCCCTTGTAGAGTCCATGCCCTGACGAATTGAGGCTGTTCTGAGGGCGAAAGGGAGGGGTTCAACTCAATATTAGGAAGGTGTTCCTAATGTTTGATATACTCAGTGTAAATAACCTACGGCGTAAGCCCCCCACTCGGTTCAACCACGTTAGATACTGTATATGGGTCCCTTTGGGACATAAATCGCACAGGGATGACTAATGACCACGACCGCTATTCAAGCCAGGCACAACAGTCCTTCTCAGTGAGGCTGAGTGTTACGGCCCTTTATTTGTAAAAGCAAGAGTGCACACTTTGGTAAAAAAGTTCAGTGGACCAAAGAAGACAGATCGTCTCCATCACCCAAATTAATGTATCTTTTGGACAGTTATTTACAGTATATATTCTTTGGGAATCAAGGTGCATTGTTTGCTGCTGTACTGTACAAGGAGTTTTTTAATTCCTGTATTCCACACTGGTTTGGTCGAAGGTTCGCCCTTTTTAAAAAAAGGCGAAGGTTCACTTTGTACGACTTCTAGTCAGCAAATGGCACAGATCTTTTTTTTTCACAAGCCCCAATATATATTTAGTCATTGTATCAGTGGTGAAGTCTCTTTAAAACTATGCAGCACGGTGGATGTGACATTTTTTCCACCTTCCACGACATTACTCTTAAATGCAAGCAATGAAAATCAAAACTGATTAAAATGGCTGGGCTTACACATGTGTGAAAAGACATAGATATTAATTTCCCAAATTAACCACGCTTGGAAACATGCCAATCTTGGCTTGGAATGAAATAGAAAACATTTAAGCAGGTTTCCAGATGTTAAATAAGGGAAACTGTCTGACTGTGAAATACTGTAAGTATGCCTAGTGTGGAAGAGCTGGTCATAACAGTTAAACTAAGTCCAAGAGTGTTATTGATGATTGGCCACATTGACTTGATTCCTTAATGTATATAATGAACCAATGAGAATGGCCTAGACAACTCTCTCAATGTGTTCTGATACATGATTATAGTATTTATGAATGAAGTACAGTTGTTTTTTATACATAAAGCTTGAGGCACAATAAAAGAAACACATCCTAAAACAATGTACTCCTCAGTTCTTTAGTTTTTCTCTTTTTGACATTTAGACTACAGGGAGGCTTAATGCAACAGAAAAGATTTGCACAATTTCAGGGGATTATTCTTATTTTATTTAAAACATGGGTTTACTTTGGCTTAGGTGGGGATTAATAAAGCACATTTATCTGATACCACTTACCCTACATTTTCCTACCTGTCATTAGAGACAAATTTGGACTGATTGGATTGCCACGTGTCTATTGCAACATGTTATCAACATGCTTTCTGACATTCCTACATCTTTTAATCAAATTATCCTCCCTTTTATTGACGCAGTTGCCCAATTTAAAGGAGCCCATGGTCAGCTGGATATTTTGGGCCACTTTGGTGGAATGCTTGGCTCAGATTTGAAGGAAAATTACTTCCAATCCTGTGATCATTCCTGGCATAGGTTTACCCACCCCCATCCTGCTCACAACAGTTTGGAAGTGCATTTAAAGCAGATAATGGCCCATGGACACTCAGACAGGAAGTTCTGCAATTCTTGTTTGACAGTGGATCTAATATTGCAGAGTCAGTTTACAGCACAGAGATATGGCATGTAGATCAGAGGAACATCTATTACAGATTTTCCTTTATTGCTCATGTCTGTATGATGTAACATCAGCCCTCTAGTTTATGATAAGATGTACTGTTATCATGAGGAAACCGTATTGTGATATGCTAACTTGTAAATACAGGTATAACGTTAATATTCAAGTTATCGTGGCTATGAGCGTGCCAGACATATGTTTTGTCCTTTATAATTTCTCTCATGAATATACAAAGGTATACAGTGAGGGAAAAAAGTATTTGATCCCTTGCTGATTTTGTACATTTGCCCACTGACAAAGAAATGATCAGTCTATAATTTTATTGGTAGGTTTATTTGAACAGTGAGAGACAGAATAACAACAAAAAAATCCAGAAAAACGCATGTGAAAAATGTTAGAAACTGATTTGCATTTTAATGAAGGAAATAAGTATTTGACCCCTCTGCAAAACATGACTTAGTACTTGGTGGCAAAACCCTTGTTGGCAATCACAGAGGTCAGACGTTTCTTGTAGTTGGCCACCAGGTTTGCACACATCTCAGGAGGGATTTTGTCCCACTCCTCTTTGCAGATCTTCTCCCCCAAAGCACACCCCCAAAGCATAATGTTTCCACCTCCATGTTTGACGGTGGGGATGGTGTTCTTGGGGTCATAGGCAGCATTCCTCCTCCTCCAAACACGGCGAGTTGAGTTAATGCCAAAGAGCTCCATTTTGGTCTCATCTGAACACAACACTTTCACCCAGTTGTCCTCTGAATCATTCAGATGTTCACTTCAGACGGGCATGTATATGTGCTTTCTTGAGCAGGGGGACCTTGCGGGCGCTGCAGGATTTCAGTCCTTAGTGTGTTTTCTTGGTGACTATGGTCCCAGCTGCCTTGAGATCATTGACAAGATCCTCCCATGTAGTTCTGGGCTGATTCCTCACCGTTCTCATGATCATTGCAACTCCATGAGGTGAGATCTTGCATGGAGCCCCAGGCCGAGGGAGATTGACAGGTCTTTTGTGTTTCTTCCATTTTCGAATAATCACACCAACTGTTGTCACCTTCTCAGCAAGCTGCTTGGCGATGGTCTTGTAGCCCATTCCAGCCTTGTGTAGGTCTACAATCTTGTCCCTGACATCCTTGGAGAGCTCTTTGGTCTTGGCCATGGTGGAGAGTTTGGAATCTGATTGATTGATTGCTTCTGTGTACAGGTAACAAACTGAGATTAGGAGCACTCCCTTTAAGAGTGTGCTCCTAATCTCAGCTCGTTACCTGTATGAAAGACACCTGGGAGCCAGAAATCTTTCTGATTGAGAGGGGGTCAAATACTTATTTCCCTCATTAAAATGCTAATCAATTTATAACATTTTTCACATGCGTTTTTCTGGATTTTTTTGTTGTTATTCTGTCTCTCACTGTTCAAATAAATCTACCATTAAAATTATAGACTGATCATTTCTTTGTCAGTGGGCAAACGTACAAAATCAGCAGGGGATCAAATACTTTTTTCCCTCACTGTATGGACACCCCTTCAAATCAGAGCACAAAGCCAATCGAGCACAAAGCCATGCAATCTCCATTTACAGTAGAATGGCCTTACTAAAGAGCTCAGTGACTTTCAACATGGCACCGTCATAGCATGCCAACTTTCCAACAAGTCTGTTTGTAAAATGTCTTCCTTTCTAGAGATGCCCTGGTCAACTGTATGTGCTGTTATTGTGAATTGGAAACGTCTAGGTGCAACAACGTCTCAGCCGTGAAGTGGTAGGCCAAACAAGCTCACAGAACAGGAACACTGAGTGCTGAAGCACGTAGCGAGTAAATATCGTCTGTTCTTGTTTGCAACACTCGCTACCGAGTTGTCAGCACAAGAACTGTTCATCGGGAGCTTCATGAAATGCTTTTGCATGGCCGAGCAGCCACACACAAGCCTAAGACCACCATGCGCAATGCCAAGAGTCGGCTGGAGTGGTTTAAAGGTAGCCGCCATTGGACTCTGGAGCAGGGGAAATGCGTTTTCTGGAGTGATGAATCACACTTCACCATCTGGCAGTCCGACGGACGAATCTGGGTTTGGCGGATTCCAGGACAACGCTACCTGCCCGAATGCGAGGTGCACACTACAAAGTTTGGTGGAGGAGGAATAATGGTCTGGGGCTGTTTTTCATGGTTCGGGCTAGGCCCCTTAGTTCCAGTGAAAGGAAATCTTAACGCTATACAGCATACAATGACATTCTACACAATTCTGTGCTTCCAACTTTGTGGCAACAGTTTGGGGAAGGCCCTTTCCTGTTTCAGCATGACAATGCCCCTGTGCACAAAGCAAGGTCCATACAGAAATGGTTTGTCGAGATCGGTGTGGAAAAACTTGACTGGCCTGCACAGAGCCCTGGCCTCAACCCCATCGAACACCTTTGGGATGAATGGGAACGCCGACTGCAAGCCAGACCTAAACTCCCAACATCAGTGCCCGACCTCACTAATGCTCTTGTGGCTGAATGGAAGCAAGTCCCTGCAGCAATGTTCCAACATCTAGTGGAAAGCCTTCCCAGAAGAGTGGGGGCTGTTAGAGCAGCAAACTCCATGTTAAGGCCTGTGATTTTGGAATGAGATGTTGGACGTGCTGGTGTCCACATACTTTTGGTAATGTGGTGTATCTCTGATATGATGACACAGCACAATGTTCTGAGTTTTACATGTTATTATCGTCAAAAAATATATATTGCGATACAGTCCATGAAATGTGAAATTTGAAAAACAAGGAATTTCCTATGGAAAACAAAGACCCACAGGGATGTTTTGGTTCTCAGAAAGTGAAGTGTGGCTCTGGTCCTTACTCCCGACTCTGTTAGATATGCTTCATAAAAAATGCAAAACAGGATAATCTTTGTAACAATTTTATAATACCGGTCACACTGCATTGTGTCCTTGAGACGGAACAAAGGTGGGTATTTTCAATTCCCACAGTCAATTCTCACAGCAGAAATGATGTGTTTCGGAGAGCTCTTACAATTGTTTTTGAGTGCCAAGGTTGACAATTCTCCCATAGTATATTAGATAGTCATGCAGACACAGTGGAACTGGGAATTGAGGGCAATGCAAGCAAACTACACACCACCAATAGCGGTATTGAATTAAATGACCTTGCATACAGTGTACAGCATTACCTCAACTACCTCGACTAACCGGTGCCCCCGCACATTGACTCTGTACCGATACCCCCTGTATATAGCCTCACTATTGTTATTTTACTGCTGCTCTTTAAATATTTGTTACTTTTATTTCTTATTTTTTTAGGTATTTTTCTTAAAACTGCAATGTTGGTTAAGGGCTTGTAAGTAAGCATTACACAATATTTATTTAACTAGGCAAGTCAAGTCAGCAGGGAAGTGGCAGGGTAGCCTAGTGGTTAGAGCATTGGACTAGTAACCGGAAAGGTTGCAAGTTCAAATCCCCCAGCTGACAAGGTACAAGTCTGTCATTCTGCTCCTGAACAGGAACAGTTAACCCACTGTTCCTAGGCTGTCATTGAAAATAAGAATTTGTTAGTAAAATAAAGGTAGAAAAGTAATGTCCACACCTGTTGTATTTGGCGCATGTGTCAAATACAATTTGATTTGATTCACAGTATACAGAGGAAACAATTCATACCACAAATATGCCAAGCAATGACATGTTATTGCTGTATAGAATTGTAATATACATGCATATTCTTTAATAGTCTCTGCACTGCAGCTTACTTACTTTGTTCATCCCCATAAAGTGATTACAACGTTAACCCTTCCCTTGCCATCCACCTCAGATTAAAGTAAGTGATGGCTTGCTGTATCTACAGTGTAAGCTGCTTATGGACAAGCATGCCAAGCAGTAATCTATTTACCAATCGGAAACTGGATTAATCTCCACCGAAGATATGCACAAGTCAAAAACATGCTAGTGCTTTGAAAGACGGGCGCTCACAATAAAACCTCCTACAGTGCATTCGGAAAGTATTCAGACCCCTTGACTTTTTCCACATTTTGTTACATTACAGCCTTATTCTAAAATTGATTCAATCGTTTTTTTCCACTCATCAAACTACACACAATACCCCATACTGACGAAGCAAAAACAGGTTTTTAGAAATTTTAGCACATTTATTACAATAACAAAAACTGAAATATCACATTTACATAAGTATTCAGACCCTTTACTCAGTACTTTGTTGAAGCACCTTTGGCAGCGATTACAGCCTCGAGTCTTCTTGGGTATAACGCTATTAGCTTGGCACACATGTATTTGGGGAGGTTCTCCCATTCTTCTCTGCAGATCCTCTCAAGCTCTGTCAGGTTGGATGGGGAGCGTTAATGCACAACTATTTTCAGGTCTCTCCAGTAATGTTCAATAGGGTTCAAATCCGGGCTCTAGCTGGGATGCTCAAGGACAATCAAAGACTTGTCCCAAAGCCACTCCTGCATTGTCTTGGCTGTGTGCTTAGGGTCATTGTCATGTTGGAAGGTGAACCTTTGCCCTAGTCTGAGGCCCTGACCACTCTGGAGGAGGTTTTCATCAAAAATCTCTCTGTACTTTGCTCCATTCATCTTCCCCTCGATCCTGTCTAGTCTCCAAATCCCTGCCGCTGATGCTGCCACCACCATGCTTCACCGTAGGGAAGGTGCTAGGTTTCCTCCAAATGTGACGCTTGGCATTCAGGCCAAAGAGTTCAATCTTGGTTTCATCAGACCAAAGAATCTTGTTTCTCATGGTCTGCGAGTCCTTTAGGTGCCTTTTGGCAAACTCCAATTGGGGTGTCCTGCTGAGGAGTGGTTTCCGTCTGGCCACTGTACCATAATGTCCTGATTTGTGGAGTGCTACACAGATGGTTGTCTTTCGGCAAGGGTCCCCCATCTCCACAGAGGAACTCTGGAGCTTAGTCAGAGTGACCATCTGGTTCTTGGTCACCTCCATGACCAAGGCCCTTCTCCCCCGATTGCTCAGTTTGGATGGGCGGCCAGCTCTAGGAAGAGTCTTGGTGGTTCCAAACTTCTTCCATTTAAGAATGATGGAGGCCACTGTGTTCCTGGGGACCTTCAATGCTGCAGAAATCCTGTCTCTGAGCTCTACGGACAATTCCATGGCTTGGTTTAAATAACTTTCTTTAACGAACTGTCAACTGTGGGACCTTATATAGGCAGGTGTGTGTCTTTCCAAATCCTGTCCAATCAGTTGAATTTACCACAGGTGGACTCCGATCAAGTTGTAGAAACATCTCAAGGATGATCAATGGAAACAGGATGCACCTGAGCTAAATTTTTTGTCTGATAGAAAAGGGTCTGAATACTTATGTAAATAAGGTATCTGTTTTTTATTTTTAATACATTTGCAAAAATAAAAGTTACTTCCAAACTAGTAGATGGGACAAGTGAAGTTACAGTAGGCTTTATCTATTTATCTATCCCATCTGCCCTAGAGTGTGTGCTGCAAGAAGATCGATGGCGCTGAGTGCAATTCTGAGGGTTGATCGCCTCACGTTCACTGGAGCCATGTTTTCAATCAATGAGTTTGATGTAGGTTCAGTCGCTGGCAGGGATTGATTGGATGGAGTGTAATTGGTCTCATTTGGCACTGCAGTGAGTTACTCTGAGAACTTGATAAAGCAATACTGCAGTACTGTACATGAAAACAGAATCATCCACTTGGATAGAGGGCACATGTGAGCTGCAGAACACATGGCCCTGTATCCAGTGAATGGTCCTTTTCTCAGCCTACAATGGTTGCAATGAAAGTTGGTTTGGGGCCTCCTTTAAAGTGAGAGATTAGGAAGTACAGGAAGTGTGAGTACATGTCAAGTCTTCTTAGTTATCTGTTTTGAAAAAAGGTTAGAGGGAACTCAAAGGATGAGGTATACAATGATTAACAGTTAGAAGGGATAAATCAAGATTCTGTTCTTTGTTTTAATTTCCGAATGCGGTGTCAACTTAATGTCTTGATTAAGTAAGGTCAGTGAGTTAAATAGCAGGCTACAAGAGGGCACCATAATTATGGGAAAGGCTAATGATGGACTCATTTGAAGTTGGACCTTTTCAGAAAACTGTCTTCTCACTTCCCTAAGCAAAGCAAATAGGAGTGGAAAGCCAAGGTGGATTATGTGCGTAAGGGTTCAGGCGCAATTAACCTTCTTCAGCAATATTAGCTTAACTTTGGAAAGGATAAACTCAAAAATGTCATCAAAAGTTACTAAGCAGTTATTCCAAAACACCAACCAAATGAATACGTATTTTTTTTTATGCCGAGCTTTAAAGGACGTTTAAGCAATAATTATCATACGATAATTCCCTGGTTCGAGGGCATTATTGGTTTCATAAAATGCTTGCCAACATATTTACAAAAATATTAATAAAATGTTTGCATGAAAAATATTATTTTAACAAGTAAACTGTTTTTATGGATTCTGCTACCCAAGCGGGCTGGTTGTTAGTTCTTTTCTCCAGTCGTTAATTCTAATAATTATATTAGTTTGACTTTGCTATGCTAAACAAATCATTGGCATGTAGCTAGCTAGCAGAGATTCATTGATGATGAGAGAAGGACCTCAATAAATAATGATGGAAAAATTATAGGGATATTTATTCATTTATTTAAGAACAAATTCTGATTTTACAATGACAGCCTAGGAACAGTGGGTTAACTGCCTTGTTCAGGGGCAGAACAACAGATTTTTACCTTGTCAGCTCAGGGATTTGATCTCGCAACCTGTCGGTTACTGGCCCAACACTCTAACTACTAGGCTACCTGCCGCCCCACCAATAGGCCTACAGAGGCAACAACTATTATGGTGTGCGAGTCCGAGCTAACCAAGCTAGTTGGTGATGTTAATTGTGAAGTTTCCGTTGATGGCACATGAGTGGAAGAACTGTCCATGGTCCTGGCGCTGGTTGGTGACAGCCAATGCTTGCTTCTCTTTGCTGGCATGGGAGAGATTGCATTTGTAAAATGATACCTTGTTGCACAGGTTGTAGAGGCAGACAGGTAGGTTAATACAACCCCCAACTGTTGCAAACCAAATAGTAGCATGGAAAAATGCTTTTTCCATTTTTTTTTGTGTAGATGCTTTTTACCAGAGGGAGATTAAGTTGATGAATTTCCTGCCTGGGCTGTGGGACAGTGGAATTATGACATTAACACATCAGGTTATTTTGCGGGAGCTCTTGTCCTACAATTCTTGTATATCAACCAACCAGAATCCAGGATCCAAACAACCGTTTTATAGTTATAGTATAAAGTGGTTGTTTTACTGTTCTTTGACTCCCCAATCTGAAATTTGAAAAACAACAAAGTAAGTAAAAACAACAGACATTTGGTTTGCTATAAAGTTGATAGATGTGCTGGAAAATGTATATTCACTCATAAGAACAGCGCAAAACCATAACTAGCTATACACTTTTGTGTAGACAGAACACAGCAACTTTGTGTTTACTGACGTCATGATGGCTTAATAGTTTATCTTACATTAATCTTCTGATACTGTATTATTTTGCTATTCAGGAGATTTGCTTGTTTCCATGGTTGCATTCTTGTTACTGTTAAGATACATCATAAAAAATCTGTAAACTATGTGGAGATTCAAACATAATAATGTTATAGTAGTATAATATCATTATTTGGTCTACAAAACTATTGTGCAATTGTATTTAGGTGAGGGAAAAAGCCACATAAGATGTATTAGTACTGGTTTGTTCCAGAGTCATCTTGTGCTGTCTGTTTGTGCTTTGAGGACAAACTCTGCATGTTTAGCAATTTGCTTTGTAATTCCCTCTGTCCTGAGGCAAAGAATGTTTGTGCTTGCTTGCATATCCATCGCTAGATCCCTTTCTCTGTGCACACATTCAAGCTAATTAAACAAAGCACACTATTTGATTAAACAAGTAAATTGTGGTAGTCAGTGTTGGAAATCATCAAGATAACCCTGAGTTTCCTAAGAACATTACTGTGATTGATGTTTCTGGTTCAAGCCAATTTACACATGGCTGCCAATGCCCTGGTGCAAAAGGATCACAATTCCATTGTGACACAGAGACATCCAGATAGAATCTGGTTAATCTAGGATGAAATGACACAACCGGCCTGGTAATGCCACTTTGCAAAGATCAGCGTAATAAACAACATATGAGCGCCATGATAAACTATCTTGGGTTTCATTGCCCTCTTCAGGACTTTAAGATAGCATAAGCATTAGGGAACCTTCAAGTCTGGGCCTCATTAATGGGGTTTACAAATGGCTTATGGTAGCGGACATGTACTGTAAGAGCAAGGTAGAGGTTTAATTTACACCGGATAACCACCCTACTTTCCTGCCATAAGCTGATCTGAAACCCTGGAAGTTGGTTCACACTTCTGATTTTCCTCATTTTCACGGGGGCTCATCTGACGAGGACAAGTTGCAGAGTGAAAAGGGGGGGACAGAGCAGACGAGCAAATCCTCCCCAAAAGTGGTCTGTTTCGTTTAGGGAGGCAGCTCAAGTGCTGTATATGTTTTGTGATGTATTTATTATGTGCTTGTGTTAAATGGCAGGCCACTGTAACCATGACCCAGCTTATTGTTATCAAAGTTGTGTGACAGTATATCTGTAACAAGTGCACTGAGAGTCAGGAAGCAAGTTCAGGGAGTGAGTATTTTAATAAATAAACACAACTAAATACAAAACAAGAAACACAAAGAACACACAGACATGCCACTGTACAGAAACAATAATGCTTAGGGAAGGAACCACAGGGAGTGACATATATAGGGAAGGTAATCAGGGAGGTGATGGAGTCCAGGCTAGTCTGATGACGCGCAGGTGCACGTAACAATGGTGACAGGTGTGCGCCATAACGAACAGCCTGGAGACCTAGAGGGAGCACACGTGACAGTACCCCCTCCCCGATGCACGGCTCCAGCTGCAGGCCACCGACCAAAATCATGACCCCAGGGATCAGGAGCGGACCGGTCACCCCTGCTCATGCGTGGGAACCTGACAGACCGGCTGAGGCTGGGGAGCCTGGCGATCCGGCTGAGGCATGAGAGCCTGACGAGCCGGCGGAGGCAGGGGAGCCTGGCGATCTGTCTGAGGCATGAGAGCCTGTAGCGGCTCCCGGACCCGACGTCATTCCCACCGAAACAAAAAAAACTCCCTGATGCTTCCCTTAGGTGAGGCGTCATTCTGTAACGATGTGTGCTGAGAGTCAGGAAGCAAGTTCAGGGAGTGAGTGTTTTAATAAATAAATGCAACTAAATACAAAACAAGAAACACAAACAACGCGCAGACATAACACTGGAACAGACACAATAATGCCTGGGGAAGGAACCACAGGGAGTGACATATATAGGGAAGGTAATCAGGGAGGTGGAGTCCAGGTGAGTCTGATGACGCGCAGGTGCGCATAACAATGGGTGACAGGTGTGCGCCATAACGAGCAGCCTGGAGACCTAGAGGCCGGAGAGGGAGCACACGTGACAATACCATTGACATGTGACGTCTGTCTCCCACTTCAGCTCTCATGGGGTGCTGCACTGTGTCATGTCTGCTTTTGATGTGATAAAGAATAGTCAAAAGAAACTAAAAGATGTTATTGCATGACTTACAGACTTGTCAGGCCTGCTTTTTATATTTATATTTCAATCTCACTTTAGCGCTGAACTTCAGTGATACAGTTTGAATCCATCCCCTAATATGTCTCCAAGGTTGTGTCACAATAGTGGAAATAAAAATGTAGCCTGCAGAATAGTCTCGAGAAAAAAAGACGTCAATGCTAGTTATTGTATGACTTATTTTATGTCTCAAAATACTTTTTCACGTTTTATTGATGTATTTCACATCCGGTTTACCAGCTAGTCTTTTTATGACATACAGTAAGTATAACATTAAATTATGTAACATGTTATTTCATTGACCTTTTCATTCTACTATTATTTTGTATGGTATACAGTTGTTGATAGTCTGGAAGCTCATGAAGTTTGAACCATAAATAGAGAATGAAAGAAATCAATTGTAACTCAAATAACTAGCTGCCATTTACTCTATACAAGCTACAACTTAGGAACAAATTCCTTCTCTTACTGGTCATGGAGAAAATGTTCACAACATTGTGCTGTCAAGTCGAAATGTACAAACAAAGAGCCATACTTTCAACCACAGTTGTACATTTGAGCCAATAAACACAATTTACCTTGTGCAAGGAGCGAGTGAGAGGAATATGAAGAAGCAGTGATGGCTGGTGCCACTTTAAATGGGAGGACATGCTCATTGTAATTCCCGGAACGGAATGAATAGAATGGTATCAAACTCATGGTTTCGATGTTTGATACCACTCCATTGATTCCATTTCAGTCATTACTAAACTCAGCAAAAAAAGAAACGTCCTCTCACTGTCAACTGCGTTTATTTTCAGCAAACTTAACATGTGTAAATATTTGTATGAACATAA
>QNTS01000033.1:634844-646561 GCA_003317085.1 Hucho hucho | reverse complement strand
TTAACCTCTCAGGGATCATTGGGGCGCTAGCGACCCACTCCCGACACCACCAGGTAAAATGTAAAGCGCCAAATTCAAAATCCCAAAGTTGAATTATTAAAAATCCACCAATATACAAGTGTTTCATACTCATCAAAAGCTCTGTTTCTTGGCAATATCACAGCGTTGTCAGATTTCAAAAAGGCTTTACGGCGAAAGCACTACATTTGATTGTTTGAGGACAGCACCTCACATACTTTTCACATAGCCATGAATTCATTAGCCAGCGTGGCACACACATAACACATTTCACAGCAAAAACAAATCAATTACCTGTTGAAGAACTTCTGCTGAGGTCATCCTAAGTGTCCAACGAAGACAATCCATGGTTCTTTTGTTAGAAAAAGTCATGTATTATATCCATAAATCTCCATTTGGTTCACGCGTCATAGTCAGAAACGACAGCCTCCACTAGTCCATTGAAACGTGGCGCGAACTCGTTCATCTTATACCTATAAACTTGTCCAAGAACAATCAAACATCATTTTAAATGTATCCTTAGGAACACTTTTACGTATATTTACTATAATAAATCAACCGGAATATAAACTGAGCTCTACA
Source organism: Hucho hucho (assembly GCA_003317085.1). Lineage (NCBI taxonomy): Eukaryota > Metazoa > Chordata > Actinopteri > Salmoniformes > Salmonidae > Hucho > Hucho hucho. Next base: position 645,961 of record QNTS01000033.1, on the reverse strand, counting down.
GACCGAGGGAAACACAGTGCGCGCTTGGCGAGAGCGCGTGCCCAGTCCTACAGAGTTCCAAAGAGGCACTTCCTGATTCTCTCTTCTTCTCTGTTCTAACTCATCTGAACAGCATGAAACCACTTTCTAGAGACAAAGGACATCCAGAGGAAGCGATAGGTACTGCATTCATATGCCCTTTTATGGGCATTTTCATGAGGGAGGGGTTCCAAATGAGGCACTCTGTGAAAACCACTTTCTCCAGGACAGAAATTCCTCGGGGTTTTGCCTGCCATATCCGTTCTGTTTTACTCACAGACAAATGGTTAACAGTTTTACAAAATTCAGAGTGTTTCCTATCCAATGGTACCAAATATGTGCATATCCTATTTTCTGGGCCTGAATGGGAGGCATTTTACTTTGGGCACGCCAGGCTCTCCAAAACGGTCAAGTTGTGCAGTGATCCCTAAGAAGTTAACCAATGGCTGTGCTGTGTAGGCCTACGGTGGCAGGAGACTTTTCTGAAAATAGTTTTGGATTAGGCCTAATCAAAAAAATGACGTATTTTGGTATGAACTACCCTATAGCCTGTTCCGTTTGAGAAGGAGAGCACAAGGTTGAGAAGGAAGACCAGAGGTCAACTTTGATGGCTTGCTACTACTATAATTGATTTTATTAAAAAAAAAAATGTTTTTTGCCCATTATGTATTTGTCAGAGTTATTGATCTCACAATTAGATTCCAGTAACTTACATTGTGGTGCTGAAACGTGATTGTGCAGCAGCCGCAGCACAATCAATCGGAAATGGACAGCTCATGGTGCTGAAAGTAGGAACATTCAAGTAGGAATAGTTGATTTCAACCATCTTCATTTTCATTTAACAACAAGAGGGCTTTGTGTTGGAGCCTGTTTCTTCCAATTTAAGAAATAAGAGGTGTGCCTGCCTGTTTGACAGACATAATTAGGCTATAGGCTGCTATATCCATAGACTTGTCAATCAATTCCTCCACCCACCATGCACTCCTTAATAAATATCCTACCTCCATGTCAGTGAAGGGCTGTGAAGTTAAAACCAAGACTCGAATTGAGGGATTATGAGAGGGTATGCCACATTCCTACCTTTTATTAGCTTTAGATTTTGAAGAAAATAAAACAGATCTGATTAAATATTGTGATTGAGCTCTTTGGTCCGTGATGCTTTATGCTAGAAACAAGCTGTAAAATGTGTGACTCTGATGCATACAGGATATCATTGTTTCGTTTCTTCGACATTCAGAGGCTGAGCTACAAGTTTCTATAGCCCAGGAGACAGAACATGGACTTTGTTTGGGAAGTAATCTAATTCTGTCACTGTCAATTGATTTAGCTATTCACTTTCTGTACAATGGAAGATGTTTAAACCCAGACAGCTTTTAGGGAAACTCTTGTGACCTCTCGTTGGGTTAAGTCACAGAAGAAGAGTAGCCAGCAGTTAAAGCTTAAAATGTTTTGTGTTGGTAGGCCCAGACAGACTGGGTTGGAAAGGTAGGCCTACTCTGTCTGGGGTGGAAAGGTAGGCCTAACTTTTGAAAGTACCATGCTCAGATTCCTAATGACGTCTCAGATTGAATTATTTGCAAACAGGGACAGTTTCGTTGCAAACAAGACACACTGATTTGGCAGTGGAGACATATGATAAGATGAACACATAGGCTTATCTCTCTGTAATTTTGTGTGATATTATGTAGAATTGCATGAAATGTTTATAAAAAGCAAATATTTCTCTGACCTGCAAATATGATGATAGATTCATGCAATGCTTTTACTATAAAGGAGATCTTTCCACCCTTACTCTTGTCCACGGTGGTCTGCGATCCCATAACCTTCTGGCCCACAGCCCTGTGCAAAGGTCCTACATTACGATGTACTGCTTATAGGATGAAGTTTCTAAAACAGCATCTCTAAGGCTCTGGTTGGTCCAAGAAGTGAGGGTAAACAGTAGACATGTTCTCTGCTATCCACTTTATCTTTCATTATTATTTGGGGTATCACTTTTCAAAACGTTCAGGGAAGGTTTGGGTAAAATATATTTTGCTAAAGGGAGGGCCATCAATTTTCATTTCAGAGGAGTATGATTTTCTCAATGTAACCCTTATTATAAATAATGTTCACTCCCTTAAGAAATTACACTGAACAAAAACATTCACGCAACATACAAAAATGGAAATGTAAATACATTCATTAGGCCCTAATCCATGGATTTCACATTATTGAGAATACAGATATGCATCTGTTGGTCAGAGATAAGCGTGGTTAAGGCATGGATAAGAAAACCAGTCAGTATCTAATGTGACAACCATTTGCCACCTGCAGCGCGACACATCTCCTTCGCATAGAGTTAATCAGACTGTTGACTGTGTCCTGTGGAATGTTGTCCCAATCCTCTTGAATGGCTTTGCAAAGTTGCAGGATATTGGCGGGAATTGGAATACGTTGTTGTACAAGTCATTGAAAAGCATCCCAAACATGCTCAATTGGTGATATGTACTGTATGGTGAGTATGCAGGCCATGGAAGAACTGGGACATTTTCAGATTCCAGGAATTGTTTACAGATCCTTGCGACATGGAGCCATGCATTATCATGTTGAAACATGAGGTGATGGCGGCGGTTGAACGGCACAACAATGGGCCTCAGGATCTCTGTGCATTCAAATTGCGATCGATAAAATGCAATTGTGTTTGTTGTCCATAGCCTATGTCTGCCCATACCATAACCCCACCGCCAGAATGGGGCACTGTTCACAACGTTGACAGCAAACCGCTCGCTCACACGACGCAATACACAATGTCTGCCATCTGACTGGTACAGTTGAAACCAGGATTCAGCCGTGAATAGCACACTTCTCCAGTGTGCCAGTGGCCATCAAATGTGAGCATTTGCCCACTGAAGTCAATTACGATGCATGACGAGCACTCAGATGAGCTTCCCTGAGACGGTTTCTGACAGTTTGTGCAGAAATTCCTTGGTTGTGCAAACCCACAGTTTCATCAGCTGTCCGGGTGGCTGGTCTCAGACAGTCCCGCAAGTGAAGAAGCCAGATGTGTAGGTCCTGGACTGGAATGGTTACACGTGGTCTGCGGGTGTGAGGCCGGTTGGGCGTACTGCTTATGGTAGAGAAATTAACATAAAATTCTCTGGAAATAGCTCTGGTGGACATTCTTCTAGTCGGCATGCTACATGCACTTTCCCTCAAAACATGAGGCATCTGTGGCATTGTGCTGTGTGACAAAGCTGCACATTAGAGAGGCCTATGATTGTGGACTACAGGAAAAGGAGGACCGAGCACGCCCCCATTCTCATCGACGGGGCTTTAGTGGAGCAGGTTGAGAGCTTCAAGTTCCTTGGTGTCCACATCACCAACAAACTAACATGGTCCAAGCACTCCATGACAGTCGTGAAGAAGGCACGACAAAGCCTTTTCCCCCTCAGGAGACTGAAAAGATTTGACATGTGTCCTCAGGTCCTCAAAAAGTTCAAAATCTGCACCATCGAGAGCATCCTGACTGGTTGCATCACTGCCTGGTATGGCAACTGCTCAGCCTCCGACCACAAGGCACTACAGAGGGTAGTGTGTACGGCCCAGTACATCACTGGGGCAAAGCTTCCTGTCATACAGGACCTCTGTAACAGGTGGTGTCAGAGGAAGGCCCTAAAAACTATCAAAGACTCCAGCCACCCTAGTCATAGACTGTTCTCTCTGCTACCACACAGCAAGTCGTACCAGAGTGCCAAGTCTAGGTCCCAAAAGCTTCTTAACAACTTCTACCTATAACAGCTTCTGCTATAACGTGGTTTAAGAGTTACTTGTCTAACAGAACACTGAGGGTGTTCTTTGATGGAAGCCTCTCAAATATAATCAAGTTAGAATCAGGAGTTCCCCAGGGTGGCTGTTTAGGCCCCTTGTTTTTATACTAATGACATGCCACTGACTTTGAGTAAAGCCAGAGAGTCTATGTATGCGGATGACTCAACACTATACACTTCAGCTACTACAGTGACTGAAATGACTGCAACACTCAACAAAGAGCTGCAGTTAGTTTCAGAGTGGGTGTCAAGGAATAAGTTAGCCCTAAATATTTCTAAAACTAAAAGCATTGTATTTGGAACAAAACACTCACTAAACCCTAAACCTCAACTAAATATTGTAATAAATAATGTGGGAATTGAGCAAGTTGAGATGACTAAACTGCTTCGAGTAACCCTAGATTGTAAACTGTCACGGTCAAAACATATCAAATGGCTACCCAGACTATTTGCATTGCCCCCCCCCTCCCTACTTTTACGCTGCTACTCTCTACAATGACCCTAATATCTATGCAAAGCAACTTAAACTCTACCTACATGTACATATTACATAAATTACCTCGACTAACCTGTGCCCCCGCACATTGACTCTGTACCGGTACCCTGTGTATATAGCCTTGCTGCTGTTATTTTACTGCTGCTCTTTAATTATTATTTTTTTTGTATTTTTATTGATCCCCTGCTGATTTATTTATTACATTTTTTAATGAACACTTATTTTTCTTAAAACGGCATTGTTGGTTAAGGGCTTGCAAGAAAGCATTTCACTGTAAGGTCTACACCTGTTGTATTCGGCACATGTGACAAATACATATTAAATGTTTTTTATTTTATTGATCCCAGCACAAGGTGGACCTGTGTAATGAGCTGTGTAATGCTGTTTAATCAGCTTCATTATATGCCACACCTGTCAAGTGGATGGATTATCTTGGCAAAGGAGAAATGCTCACTAATGGATGTAAACAAATTTGTGCACAACATTTAAGAGAAATATGCTTTTTGTGCGTATGGAAAATATCTGGGTTCTTTTATTTCAGCTCTTGAAACATGGGACCAATACTTTACATGTTGCTTTTATATTTTTGTTCAGTTTACAGTATATAGAACATTTTCTTCCGAAACAGTCAAACTGTTGTAATAGCGTGATGTGTAACTTCAGACAGTCTCTATGCTGAGTAAAACAAAGCTAACATACAGTGCATTCGGAAAGTATTCAGACCCCTTCACTTTTCCAAGTTTTGTTACGTTACAGCCTTATTCTAAAATGGATTAAATAAAACATCTATACTCAATACCCCATAATGACAAAGCGAAAACAGGTTTTTAGCAAGTTTCCAAATTTATAAAAAAAATGTAAAACAGGAAATAGCTTATTTACATCAGTATTCAGACCCTTTGTTTCTATGAGACTCGAAATTGAGCTCAGGTGCATCCTGTTTCAATTGATCATGCTTGAGATGTTTCTACAACTTGGGAGTCCACATGTTGTAAATTCAATTGATTGGACATGATTTGGAAAGGCACACACCTACAGTTTAAGTCGGAAGTTTACATACACTTAGTCATTAGAACTCGATTTTCAACCACTTCACAATTTTCTTGTTAACAAACTATAGTTTTGGCAAGCCAGTTAGGACATCTACTTTGTGCATGACACTAGTAATTTTCCCAACCACTGTTTACAGACAGATTATTTCACTGTATCACAATTCAGAAGTTTACATACACTAAGTTGACTGTGCCTTTAAACAGCTTGGAAAATTACAGAAAATTATGTCATGGCTTTAGAAGATTCTGATACGCTAATTGACATCATTTGAGTCAATTGGAGGTGTACCTGTGGATGTATTTCAAGGCCTACCTTCAAACTCAGTGCCTCTTTGCTTGACATCATGGGAAAATCAATAGAAATCAGCCAAGGCCTCAGAATTTTTTTTTAGACCTCCACAAGTCTGGTTCATCCTTGGGAGCAATTTCCAAATGCCTGAAGGTACCACGTTCATCTGTACAGCAATAGTACGCAAGTATAAACACCATGGGACCACGCAGCCATGATACCGCTCAGGAAGGAGACGCGTTCTGTCTCCTAGAGATTAACGTACTTTGGAGTGAAAAGTGCAAATCAATCCCAGAACAACCTTGTTAAGATGCTGGAGGAAACAGGTACAAAAGTATCTATATCCACAGTAAAACAAGTCCTATATCAAAATAACCTGAAAGGCCGCTCAGCAAGGAAGAAGCCACTGCTCCAAAACTGCAAAAAGCAAGCCAGACTACGGTTTGCAACTGCACATGGGGACAATGTTGTGCAGCATCATGTTGTGAGGGTGCTTTGCTGCAAGAGGGACTGGTGCACTTCACAAATTAGATGGCAACATGAGGCAGGAAAATTATGTGGATATATTGAAGCAACATCTCAAGACATCAGTCAGGAAGTTAAAGCTTGGTCGCAAATGGTTCTTCCAAATGGACAATGACCCCAAGCATACTTCCAAAGTTGTAGCAAAATGGTTAAGGACAACAAAGTCAAGGTATTGGAGTGGCCATCACAAAGCCCTGACCTCAATCCAATATAAAACTTGTGGGCAGAACTGAAAAAGCGTGTGCGAGCAAGGAGGCCTACAAACCTGACTCAGTTACACCAGCTCTGTCAGGTGAAATGGGCCAATGTTCACCCAACTCATTCAACTGTATCTATTTAAGGTCCTACAGTTGACAGTGCAAAAGTCAAGCTGTGAGGATGAAGGAATTGTGCTTAGTGCTCCGAGATGGGATTGTGTAGAGGCACAGATCTGGGGAAGGGTACCCCAAAAATCCTGCAGCATTGAAGGTCCCCAAGAACACAGTGGCCTCAGTCATTCTTAAATGGAAAAAGTTAAGAACCACCAAGACTCTTCATAGAGCTGGCCGCCTGGCCAAACTGAGCAATGGGGGAGAAGGGCCTTAGTCAGGGAGGTGACAGAGCTCCAGAGTTCCTGTGCGGAGATGGGAGAACCTTCCAGAAGGATAACCATCTCTGTACCACTCCAGCAATCAGTAGTGGTAGAGTGGCCAGACGGAAGCCACTCCTCAGTAAAAGGCACATGACAGCCCGCTTGGAGTTTGCCATAAGACACCTAAAGGACTCAGACCATGAGAAACACGATTCTTTGGTCTGATGAAACCAAGATTGAACCCTTTGGCCTGAATGTCAAGCGTCACGTCTGGAGGAAACCAGGCACTGCTCATAACCTGGCAAATAACATACCTACGGTGAAGCATGGTGGTGGCAGCATCATGCTGTGGGGATGTTTTTCTGCGGCAGGGACTGGGAGACTAGTCAGGATTGAGGGAAAAATTAACAGAGCAATGTACAAAGAGATCCTTGATGAAAAAGACTGCTAAAGATTGTTCAGGATCTCAGACTGGGGCAAATGCTTACCTTCCAACAGTACAATGACTCTAAGCACACAGCCAAGTCAACGCAGGAGTGGCTTCGGGACAAGTCTCTGTCTTTGAGTGAACCCGATTTAACATCTCTGAAAATAGCTGTGCAACGACGCTCCCCGTCCAACCTGACAGAGCTTGAGAGGATCTGCATAGAAGATTGGGAGAAACTCCCCAAATACAGGTTTGCCAAGTTTGTAGTGTCATATACTCTAGGCTGTAATTGCTGCCAAAGGTGCTTCAAAAAAGCACTGAGTAAAGGGTCTGAATACTTATGTAAATGTAATATTCCAGTATTTTTAATAGTTTTACAAAGAAATTCTAAAAACCTGTTTTTGCTTTGTCATTATGGGGTATTGTGTGTAGTTTGATGAAGGAAAAAAAACTATTGAATTAATTTTAGATTAAGGCTGTAACTTAACAAAATGTGGACAAAGTCAAGGGGTCTGAATACTTTCCGAATGCACTGTTTTGATTTTTCAGCAGTCGCTTCAACTAAAACCAAAGTGTGAATTCGAGTCACTCCATAGGTTAACCGAGAACTCTCGCACAGTTTGGTCAGCTGCGTGATTAAGTTCTGCGTTCATACTTTTTAGAAATTGGGCGTTCCAGTTTGCAAAGTCTCCACCCTTGCAAAAGGGAACTTTCAGCAAAAGCCACCTTTAATGGCCCATGTGTAAAATAGTCTGCGGTTAAAAGACTGATCCACTGGAAGCATTTAAAGGCTATACAGATTACATTTCTATCACGGCGCAAGCGAGACCCAGATGCAGACAGAGGCAGATGGTTGGAGTCTTACAATGTTTGATAATCCAAAGGGGTAGGCAAGAGAGTGGTCGTGGACAGGCAAAAAGGTCAAAACCAGATCAGAGTCCAAAAGGTACAGAGTGGCAGTCAGGCTCGTGGTCAAGGCAGGCAGAATGGTCAGGCAGGCGGTTACAGAGTCCAGAAACAGGCAAGGGTCAAAACCGTGAGGACTAGAAAAAGGAGAATAGCAAAAGGAGTATGGGAAAAACACACTGGTTGACTTGACTAAACATAAAAGACGAACAAGCACAGAGAGACAGGAAACACAGGAATAAATACACTGGTGAAAATAAGCGACACCTGGAGGGGGTGGAGACAATCACAGGAACAGGTGAAACAGATCAGGGTGTGACAATTTCTACCTGCAAATTATATAAATGTCAGCCTCATTCACATATCAGTATTAATAATGGAATAACAATCCACTAGAGAAAAACGGGCTGTTCTGGCCATCGTGTGTAGGCTACATCTCCCTATTTTATGGTTAGTTGACAACATTAGCAAAAAACTCCAATTACAACTCTTCCTCAAGCCCTTGCAACAGTTGTTTCACTACAGTTTTTGTCAATAAAATGTTATTAACATCCTGTGTTGTGTGCTTATTATTTTACAATTGATATGATCTAGGCCATCTTGAGACATTAAGGAGCATCAGGTATACTGCTGGAATGTTCACCAATGGCATGTTAATATTTTTTGTGAGAAATTACACTGGCCACTGAAAACATTTATAAAATATAAATGGCCCACACTGAGGTCACGCAATAAGACTTAACTAATGATTAGTAAATGTTTTATAAGGATCTATATTAAACATGTTAAGAATGGAGCAAATATAAATGAATAAACTATTTACTAGTCCATTATAAATGCTTCATTATGTGGAATTATTATAAAGTGCTATCCTACCTTTTAAACTTTATACGGACCAAATAAAAACGGATGCAGCTCACAGGACGTCATTAGGACGTCATTTTAATCAGTTTTGTCCACTGGGAGGAAGCTTGTGTTATTATCTCATTCAACCAGATGAGAGAGACAGCATCAGCACTTCGTTTAATTCCAGATCATTGCTAATGATAGCTGCAAAGAATTAGTGAAATATCTTTCAATTTCAAAACAGTTTGCTAATAGGTGACCTATTCCACAGCTGAAATTCAGTCAGTGCTCTTGATAGCCAAGGCAATTACTCCAACATGCCCATGAAAACTGTGAAGTAGTGTTCTTCTCTTATTACACTCAATTTAGAACTTATACTGCTCATCAATAAAAGGCTATTGGCCAAAACCCACTTAAGTCGCCCCGTCTCTCTTCCGTCCTTCAAGAGAGTGCTGTGTTCCCCATGAGATTGATTCCACCTGAATGGAAGACATAATTTATACAGTGTCTGTGAATCCTGTTGAATTCGTCGGGTAGAGCCTGTCAAATATATCTCAACCATGATAAATAGCCATTTATTGTATAGCTGCAGGAGAGGGCAGGTATGCTGTCAAAGACACTCCAAATGTCTTCTGCGAATGCTGTCTAAGAAATCCAGTCTAGTGAAATCCAGTCGCAGTCACACATGTCTTTGCTATAGACTTGGCAATTGCCATGGTTGACAAATGATCTCAGTCTAGGCAGCCACCTCTGTAAATCACAATCCCACCTTNCTTGAAATGCTTCTTACGAAGCCACTCCTTCGTTGCCCGGGCGGTGTGTTTGGGATCATTGTCATGCTGAAAGACCCAGCCACGTTTCATCTTCAATGCCCTTGCTGATGGAAGGAGGTTTTCACTCAAAATCTCACGATACATGGCCCCATTCATTCTTTCCTTTACACGGATCAGTCGTCCTGGTCCCTTTGCAGAAAAACAGCCCCAAAGCATGATGTTTCCACCCCCATGCTTCACAGTAGGTATGGTGTTCTTTGGATGCAACTCAGCATTCTTTGTCCTCCAAACACGACAAGTTGAGTTTTTACCAAAAAGTTATATTTTGGTTTCATCTGACCATATGACATTCTCCCAATCCTCATCTGGATCATCCAAATGCTCTCTAGCAAAATTCAGACGGGATGAACATGTACTGGCTTAAGCAGGGGGACACGTCTGGCACTGCAGGATTTGAGTCCCTGGCAGCGTAGTGTGTTACTGATGGTAGGCCTTTTTACTTTGGTCCCAGCTCTCTGCAGTTCATTCACTAGGATCCCCCGTGTGGTTCTGGGATTTTTCCTCACCGTTCTTGTGATCATTTTGACCCCACGGGGTGAGATCTTGCGTGGAGCCCCAGTTCGAGGAAGATTATCAGTGGTCTTGTATGTCTTCCATTTCCTAATAATTGCTCCCACAGTTGATTTCTTCAAACCAAGCTGCTTACCTATTGCAGATTCAGTCTTCCCAACCTGGTGCAGGTCTACAATTTTGTTTCTGGTGTCCTTTGACAGCTCTTTGGTCTTGGCCATAGTGGAGTTTGGAGTGTGACTGTTTGAGGTTGTGGACAGGTGTCTTTTATACTGATAACAAGTTCAAACAGGTGCCATTAATACAGGTAACGAGTGGAGGACAGAGGAGCCTCTTAAAGAAGAAGTTACAGGTCTGTGAGAGCCAGAAATCTTGCTTGTTTGTATGTGACCAAATACTTATTTTCCACCATAATTTGCAAATAAATTCATTAAAAATCCTACAATGTGATTTTCTGGATTTTTTTTCCTCATTTTGTCTGTCATAGTTGAAGTGTACCTATGATGAAAATTACAGGCCTCTCTCATCTTTTTAAGTGAGAGAACTTGCACAATTGGTGGCTGACTAAATACTTTTTTGCCCCACTGTATATACTGTGGAAATTATATTGGCATCTAAATACTTCATGTCGAAATTGTGGAAACATTGTCCATTCGTACAACAATTTACAGCAAAGCACAGGCCTTGTCTTATTATTGATCAAATGTGATTCAACAGGCAGACAGACAGTAAGTTTGAAAATGATACAGCATGTTTCTGTTCCATCCCATACCTCGTAAGAATGTTTGTTCGAATTGTTCAATTTGTGCACTTTGATTGTTGGTTTAATTCTAAATGT
>QNTS01000033.1:570018-634508 GCA_003317085.1 Hucho hucho | reverse complement strand
CAACAACTCATTAGACACTCAGTAATTTCAGCTGGAAGGCAGGGTAGAAGATTGAAGGTTGCTGAGGCAAAATAACACTTACTTTAGACTGCATTGACTCACCAACCACACCTTCTGTGGGCCCTCTGGGACTTACTCAGTGCTGTTAAAGTTATGATTTTCCAGTCAAGGATAGGTAGAGTGACACAAATACAAAATATATAAAAAGGGTAGATGAAAATACCTCCTGTTTTAGGATTTTCCCGTCTACATGAATTATGTGGATTAGGAACCTTACAATGACCTTCAATAATACATTATGGGTTAAATGTAAACCACGGGATCATAACAACTGCAAGGAAGGTTTGATACAACAACGTTTCTGACTATTACATTTGATGTATGATGTTCTCAATAATGGTTCATCACTGTACAAGAGACGTTATCATCATAACCACGTTTAGAATTTTGGGAGCTGATTCCCATCTTTAGATATGGTCTCTGGTTTTGATTAGAGACTCAACTATCAAATGTATTCATTGGAACTTTTCACCCCTTCAGTGAAAGCTAAAATGTTTGTTACTTTTTTTTATTTGCATAATACAACACAATGATTCACATTTTATGCCTTTTCATATGTCGGCTGCTTCTTGCACAACTGAAGCATCTAGTGGGTAGACAGATTTTTTTGTTTGAAATTACTGTTGAAAAGTTATTGAATGAATTTTCATCCCCAAGCCTGCATCCAATGGGGAAATCAAGAGATTCATGGACACTTCATAGGCCTGTTAGTCTCTCACTAAATGCCCTATATAATGTCACAGGTGTTGATTTTAGCATAAATTGCAGCATTATTTATGGCACCGTTTTTAAGAATAAAGATATTTTCTCCTTAGGGAAGCAATGGTTATCTTCCAACATACCATAGGCCACAGTTAAACTGCAGCTACCAGGGGAGGCGTCACTTGCCACAGCACTTTTCAATCAGGTGTGGCAGCGCAAAAAAGCTTTAAAAAGAGCAGCGAAGCACTGTTTTTTAGACCGATATGCTTTATGCTTTGTCAACTTGGGCACAATTTCAATGTCCTTCACATCTGAGTGCTGCTGCAGCCTCTTTGCGTGTCTTGACGAATCAGATTCACGCACTAAGCTCAAGTTGTGCTCTACACTGTCCTCAGGTATTTATTTAGCAAGTGTGATAACACATCACTCCTGACAGACACAAGCAAAAACTCATACATAAATGTAGCAGTCTATAAACCTAAACATTAGTGATCTGACATGCTACATTCCATGGAAACAATACTATTTTTTTGTCTGATCAACTATAGGCCACTAACAACAGCAGCTGTATAGTCTAGCCTACTATGCGCCCTGTCCCTCTGGCCAGGGTAAACAAAGCGGTAACGTTGTGTATTTATAGCCCATTGTCACGCTGGTATCAATGATTCGGGAGACAGTCTCAGAAATGCTTAATATGGTTTTTTATTAAGCCCAAATTACGGCGTGCCATGTAAAAGCACGGGGACGACCAAACAAACACGTAACAAAAGAGCAAGGAGTACCTCGAATAAATAACACACGCGCACAATGATTAACACACGGGACGAGACCCGTAATCATCTGCACAATCCACAATGGCACGAAAGACAAAACACACAGTACAGGTACACACACGCACCAACGGACATTGTGACAATAATCTACAGCCCAATGGAAACCAAAGGGCACACTTATACAAGTACTAATCATTGGGAATAGGGGACAGGTGTGCGTAATGAAAGTTCCGGAGGGATCAGTGACACCCATTTGTTTGTGAGAAAATGTGAATGGGATCAAATTTGCCTTATTTTCAAACTTGGGCTGCCTAGGCTACCTACATTTTTTCCATCCAAAGTTATTAACTGGAATGTATTAATAAACTAATAACTGACAAAGACTGTGAGTCCATTTTGTGGTTGCATAGGGCAGGACTACATGATGCAAACCTGCATAAATCAAGCTCAGCCCTGAGTTTTATTGTCCAATCTTGTTGCTTTCTCTGTATCAGTGTATAGGAAACCCACCCTAGTCCTTCTTTAAAATATATTTAATATGAACATGTACAGGGTTTTCATCCTCCCCAAGGCCTAAAGTTTTTCCAGGAGTTTTTTTAACCCTTTCATGCATGAGTTCCAAATATCTCTAACAGTCGCCCACGCGTGGGTTTTTCTATGCACATGATGATGTTAGAACGTTCTCTCCATTCCAGAATGTGATTGTTATCCAACAGTACATTTAATCCGCGCTGCCCTCAAACCAAGGAATTTAGCCTGTTTTTATTTATAGGCTGTTTCAACTTCCAATTATTTTCTAACAAGTAATTTTTTTCTAAGGACAGTTTGAATTGAGGTGTGTTCCGCCTCCTCGTTCATTAACATAAAAATAGTCATTTTTACTTTCGCGGACAGTTAAATTTTTGGGACATTTCTGACCCGGACAAAATTCCCCAAGCACTTCCTAATTGTTTGTGCAGTTCAAGTCTGCAGACATTTTCTCATCTCGCGTCGGAACAGGATCTGCACACGTGTTTTCAATTACAGGTGACAAATCATGCATTCCGATTCTTGCATAGATTGTAATGGGCACATACTCCAGCTGTGTAGCCATGTTTGTTGACATACAATGCATTCTGGGTTTCACCTAATCGTCTGTTTGACCAAAGATGTTATAACAAAATGAGGTGAGTAAGGGTTCACTCATTTTTTGAGGACTTCCGGAAAGGAATGGTGGGATGTGAACGATGGTAGACGACACATCCGTTCAACGTGCATACTATAAACAGACCAAACTCATCTTGTCTTCTCTTATTATCTTTGATTTCTGTGAGGAAAAAAAGCATGGCTGTGCGCTGAAACGTTGTTTACTTTCGATTTCTCTAGTGTTTTACCTAATTATTTCGATCAATGGTGAGCTCACCCGTGATGTGATTAATTATACATAGTAATTGCTATTAACTAATTCATATTGTAGTTTATGTCAGGCGAGAGTTACAAAATATGACCACTTGTGTTGCGTCAATCTTTCCTCAATTAGCGCTAGGACAAATGTAGCCTAAATTTTTCCGGTTAGGGTGATTGTGTTATGATGTAGCTACTTCTGTGAATGTCTGAACATTGCATCCAAAAACAAAACTGCTCACATTCTGGACATAACTTTGTAAGGACTGTGTTTGTGTAAATAGTTTCTGAAAAAAGTGTGGCCAGCTCAATTTTTGAATGTTGTCATTCGAAACTGGCCGTTCTGAATGAGCGTTCTAATCACAAGGATGTGATCGTACGCTTCAGGGACCACTTTAGAACGATCTCACCCATGTGATGGTATGTGTGAAAGGGTTAAATCCATGTGACCTGGTTATTTTTTGCAAGGAAGAGGAGAGTAAACTTTCCAGCTCCTTCCACAACTTCCGGACTTGTCTCCATGCTGCTGTGCTTTTTGTTGCTACTTGGCTACCTGCCACATTTTTTACTTTTAATAACCGTTTAATCAAAACTAATTTACCAACCTCTTAGTTTTTTCCTTGCTCAACTTTTTCACCCCAGACACTTTATCTGGACATGGTTTTACAGGACCTCCACCAGCCGAAAAAGCTAAGTAGTAACATTAACACTTGCAGTCGCTGTACTCATAATATTACAGGAAAGCGTATTGCCTCATGGTGAGGATAGCCATGCTGCATGCCCAGCTTCAGATACATTCGTTAGTCAAGGGTAATGTAGGTGTAGGAAAGGATGAAACAGCGTCTGTGCCACCAGTAAGTACAGATAGTAGTATAAAACCCCGCACAGTCCCCGCAGCCGGACAATTTTCTCAAGGCTTCTGGAAAGAAATAGTGTCCACATGGTCAACCGGTGTTGCTCATTCAGCCAACAGAAACGTTCAACCGGTTCTCCCAATTAAACAACGAGTCAGAAGCCGAGCCTTCTCAGGTCTCTCTTCTACCTATTAGGGGGTCTGGGCCGCCGAAGCCTCCGACCATAAGCTCTGACAAATTGAAAACCCTAGTCATTGGCGACTCCATTATCCACAATAATATACTTAAAAAGAATCATCCAGCGATCATACACCATTTAGCAGGGGGCAGGGCTACCGTAAAGGTTAATCTGAAGTGGGTGCAGGCTAAGGCTAAAACTGGCGAGTGTAGAGAGTATAGAGGTATTGTTATCCACTTCGGCACCAACGATGTTAGGATGAAACAGTCAGAGGTCACCAAGTGCAACATAGCTTCAGCGTGTAAATTAGCTAGAAAGATGTGTCGGCATCGAGTAATTGTCTCTGGCCCGTCCCAGTTAGGGGGAGGTTATGAGCCCCACAGCAGTCTCACAACTCAATCGCTGTTTGAAAACTGTTTTCTGCCCCTCCCAAAAGAGAATTTGTAGACAATTGGCTCTCTTTCTGGGACTCACCCACAAATAGGACCAAGCCTGGCCTGCTGAGGTGCTCTCAGCTTATCTATCAACATAGACAGAGCTCTAATTCCTCTAGCTCCACAATGAGATAGGGTGCAGGTTTGTGATATCTCACATCTCAAAATAGGTCAACTTTTTGTTAGATCCCTCACTTCCAAGGCAGTCATAGTCAATTAACTAATCACTGATCATAATCTTGATGTGAATGGCCTGACTAAAACATGGCTCAAACCTGGTGAATTTACAGTGTTAAATGAGGCCCCTCCTCCTGGTTACACTAGTGACCATATCCCCCGCGCATCCCGCAAAGGCAGAGGTGTTGCTAACATTTACGACAGCAAATTTAAATAATTTCAATTTCTTGTCATGAAATCTATGCAGCCTGCTCAATCGCTTTTTATAGCTACTGTTTACAGGCTCCCTGGGTCATATACAGCGTTCCTCCCTCAGTTCCCTGAATTCCTATCGGACCTTGTAATTATAGCAGATAATATTTACATTTTTGGTGACTTTAATACTCACATGGAAAAGTCCACAGACCTACTCCAAAATGATTTCAGAGCCATCATTGACTCAGTGGGTTTTGTCCAACATTACTCCAGAACTACTAAATTCCACAGTCTTACCCAGGATCTAGTTTTGACCCGTGGGATAAATATTGTGGATCTAAATGTTTTTCCTCATAATCCTGGACTATCGGACCACCATCTTATTACGTTTGCAATCGCAACAAATAATCTGTTCGGACCCTAACCATGGATCATAAAAGTTGTGCTATAAATTCTCCGAAAACCCAAAGATTCCTATATGCCCTTCCAGACTCCTTCCAGCAACAGTACCCAAGGGCGTCGGAGTACAAAAATCGGTTAACCTCCTAACTGAGGATTTAAATTTCACCTTGCGTATACCCTACATATAGTCGCACCCCTAAAAACAAAAAAACATTTGTCGCAATAAATTAGCTCCCTGGTATACAGTAAATACCTGAGCCCTGAAGCAAGCTTCCAGAAAATTTGAACGGAAATGGTGCTCCACCAAACTGGAAGTCTTCTGACTGGCTTGGAAAGACAATACCGAAGAGCCCTCACTCCTGCTCGATCATCCTATTTTTCCAACCTAATTGAGGACAATAAGAACAATCCAACATTTATTTTTGATACTGTCGCAAAGCTAACTAAAAAGCTGCGTTCCCCAAGAGAGGATGGCTTTCACTTCAGAAGTGATGAATTCAGAAACTTCTTTGACGAAATGATCACAGACTCCACTTTGAATCTGCCTATTTCTCCAAAGCTCAGTTGTCCTGAGTCTGCACAGAACTAGGATCAATGAAGACACTCACATTTTTTATATCCTGTGTCTCTTGAAACATTCATGAAAATAATCATGACCTCTAAAACTTTAAGCTGCATACTGGACTATATTCCAGCTAAACTAATGAAAGAGCTACTTCCTGTGCTTGGCCCTCCTATGTTGTACCCTATCCTCCGGATGTGTACAAAACTCACTAAAAGTGTCAGTAATAAAGCCTCTCTTGAAAAAGCCAAACCTTGATCCAGAAATTAAAAAATATATATATTGGCCTATATCAAATCTCCCATTCCTCTCAAAAACTTTGGAAAAAGCTGTTGCGCAGCAGCTCACTGCCTTCCTGAAGACAAATAATGTATACGAAATGCTTCAGTCTGGTTTTAGACCCCATCATAGTACTGAGACCGCACTCGTGAAGGTGATAAATTACCTTAAATCTGTCCTCGTGCTCCTCGACCTTAGTGCTGCTTTTTCACAACATCAATCACATAATTCTTTTGGAGAGATTGGAAAACATAATTGGTCTACACGGACAAGTTTTTGCCTGGTTTAGATCTTATTTGTCGGAAAGATATCAGTTTGTCTCTGTGGATGGTTTGTCCTCTGACAAATCAATTTTAAGTTCCGGTGTTCCTTAAGGTGCCATTTTAGGACCATTATAGTTTTCACTATATATTCTACCTTTTGGTGATGTCTTTCTGAAACACAATGTCAAATTTCACTGCAAAGGGGACAACACACAGCTGTACATTTCAATAAAACATGGTGAAGCCCCAAAATTGCCTACCCTGGAAATAAGGAAGTTGATGGCGGAAGATGTTTTACTTTTAAACTAGGACAAAACAGAGATGCTAGTTCTAGGTCCCAAGACACAAAGAGATCTGCTGTTTGATCTGACAATTAGTCTTGATTGTTGTATAGTGGTCTAAAATAAAACTGTGAGGGACCTTGCTCTCTCTTTTGATGAACTAGAATCCTGACTAGACCCCAAGAATTTGATCATATTACTCCAGTGCTAGTCTCTCTACACTGGCTTCCTGTTAGGGCTGATTTCAAGGTGTTACTGTTAACCTACAAAGCATTTTTTTTTACCTTTATTTTACTAGGCAAGTCAGTTAAGAACAAATTCTTATTTTCAATGACGGCCTGAGGGCAGAACGACAGATTTGTACCTTGTCAGCTCGGGGATTTGAACTTGCAACCTTTCAGTTACTAGTCCAACGCTCTAACCATAAGGCTACCCTGCCAGCCTGGGCTTGCTCCTATCTCTCTGATTTGGTCCTGCCGTGCATACCTACACGTGCACTACGGTCACAAGACGCAGGCCTCCTTATTGTTCCTAGAATTTTTAAGCAAACAGCTGGAGGTAGGGCTTTCTCCTATAGAGCTTCATTTTTATGGAATGGTCTGCCTATCCATGTGTTTTACGCAGACTCGGTCTCAACCTTTAAGTCTTTACTGAAGACTCATCTCTTCAGTAGGTCCTATGATTGAGTGTAGTCAGGCCCAGGGGTGTGAAGTTGAACAGCAAGGCACTGGAGCAACGAACCACCCTTGCTGTCTCTGCCTGGCCAGCTCCCCTCTTTCCACTGATATTCTCTGCCTCTGATCCTATTACGGGGCTGAGACACTGACTTGCTAGTGCTCTACCATGCCGTCCCTAGGAGGGGTGCGTCACTTGAGTGGGTTGAGGCTTGAGTCCCACCCGGGCTTGTGTGGTGGAGAAGGTCATCGTGGGCTATACTCAGCCTTGTCTCAGGGTAGTAAGTTGGTGGTCTGATGATATCCCTCTAGAGGTGTGGGGGCCGTACTTTGGCAAAGTGGATGGGATTATATCCTGCATGGTTGGCCCTGTCCGGGTGTATCGTTGGACGGGTCCACAGTGTTCCCTGACCCCCCTGTCTCAGCCTCCAGTATCTATGCTGCAATAGTCTATGTTGCGGGGGGCTAGGGTCAGTCTTTTATATTTGGTGTAATTCTTCTGTCTTATCTCGTGTCCTGTTTGAATTTAAGAATGCTCCCTCTAATTCTCTCTCGCTCCCTCCCCTCCCAGAGGACGTGAGCCCTATGACCATGCCTCAGGACTACCTGGTCTGATGACTCCTGGCTGTCCCCAGTCAACCTGGTCTTGCTGCTGGTCCAGTTTCAACTGCTCTGCCTGTGGCTATGGACCCCTAACCTGTTCACTGGATGTGCTACCTTGTCCCAGACCTGCTGTTTTCTCTCTCCCTCACTCTCTCTCTCCCGCACCTGCTGTCTCGACCTCTGAATGCTTGGCTATGAAAAGCCAACTGACATTTACTCCTGAGGTACTGACCTGTTCCACCCTCTACACCCACTGCGATTATTATTGGACCCTGCTGGTCATCTTTGAACATTTGAACGTCTTGAAGAATAATCGGGCCTTAATGGCCATGTACTCTTATAATCTCCACCCGGCACAGCCAGAAGAGGACTGGCCACCCCTGAGAGCCTGGTTCTTCTCTAGGTTTCTTCCTAGGTTCCTGCCTTTCTTGATTGTTTTTCCTAGCCACTGTGCTTCTACAGTACATCTGCATTGCTTGCTGTTTGGGGTTGTAGGCTAGTTTTCTGTATAGCACTTTGTGACATCTGCTGATGTAAGGGCTTTATAAATACATTTGATTTGATAAAAACTCTGATCCCATCATAGCCCAATTAACCTTTTTACCGTCTAAGGTCTGGAGTTTTATTTGGTTAAGATACCAGATCAGGAAAAACAAATGGGCCCCACAAAAAAATTGCAACACTACTCTGGGACCTCTGGCAGCTACTCGTATAATATATTGAACTGGTACAGAACATTGTGTAGAGGTGAAACATGGATTTTTCTATAGCAGAATGTACAGTATTTCTTAGAATTTCCTAGAATGGTATTAAAATCTCTTCACACAAAAAATAGTTGCACGTGTCTTTAAATTATGAAATACTGTAACTTCACTACAGACATCCATCCTGGTCCAAGTTTGTTTTTGCCAGATGGTCATAAATCCAATGTGTTAGTGACACTTTTGGGGATGGATATTAACAGCTACGTCCTGGTCAGCCTTAGCCACCTGTTACTGTGATGAGAGATGCCACTGTGATGGCTCAAGTAATTGTTGAAAGTATGTGACTACTCAGACTAAATGCTAGTGAATGTATGCAAGGCATTTATCATAACCTGTAGTAAGAAACAGAGCGAGCATGGACAAATAGGCTGTCTGCTCCTACTCAGTGCACCAAGTCAGGGTAGCTGTTGGCTTACGGATTGACATCTTGGTTAGTCAGGGTCCCGCCTTAGACTATCAAAGTCCATTAACTGCACCTGCCGTCCATTGTATTTGGATTTTAACGTTGGCTATTTTCCTGTGTGGGTTGCCCTCAACGTTTGTGAAATTACTATAACTTTTATCAACTACGTTTACATTTTTCATATACTGTACTTGGGGCAGGCATGCATAATGTAGCGTCAAGGAGTCATATAATTGCTTTTGATCTGTTAAAATTGTGCTGAGCAGGAACCTTGAGAAAAGGAAAACTAAGAACAGTTTCATCATTGAAACTATTGATACTGAAAGAACAAGATAGTTTACGTATATTCACACTCATACACACACAGATACTATTTGCAAAGATCCCTTCTCATTAGATGTGTCATCCGCCAACATCCTGTCTGAGCATGAAAAAAAAAGAATCACACCAGACATGTTGTCCCCGATGTTTGAAAAAAAGTGTTTGATGATTGTACTATCCAGACAGCTGAGCAAGGCTGGCAAAGCAATACTAACATAATGCAACTTTTTAATCACAAGGGAAGTTCAATTCATGCCACTGTATCTGTATCATTTCTTCTGGAGGTATATGAACATAAAATCACCAGTAGGGGAGAGTTGAGCCATTTTTTACATTCAGCATCACTCTGTCAAGGGGAAATAGTATTATTTCTAACAAAGATATCTACATATATTTTAAGATGTTGTGTATGCCTGGAATTCATGTAAACATTACAGTTTTGAAAACATAGCTTTTCCAAAGAAAAGTGGTCTCTTGGTACAATTTACCCATGTATGGGAGAATGAGAATTTTTAAAAACATGTCTGTCTTTATTTTCCAAACACAATTCAACACAATCACAAACATATTTTTTTTTGTATTTTGTTAGTTTCAAGCATATTTTAACACTGGCTTAACACCTAGCAAACACTTTGTACTTTGTTGGACACTTGTTGCCCTGTTGTTACCTCATATACCAATGACAATGACTTGCATTATGCCTGGGAAGAAAATACTTCAATTTTCTCATCTTTCCACTGGCTCAACTTACCCCATGGCCATAGGCTCAACTTACCCCAAGGCAAACATTTTGACTATATTAGCCCACACAGCTACAAGGATGAACTTTCATGCTTGGTTTAGGACCTCACATTGAAGCTTATAGAGACCCCAACTGATGTATAGAACAATCTTCAAATTATGTACTTTGTTTTAGATGCAAGCATCATGAAACCTCTAACACAATGAATTAATTAGTTTTTTGGACCTAACTTGCTTACTACTTTTCCCATGTGGTTTCTTCCTTCACAGACTCCGTGAAATGATGACCTCTTCCTAAACAAATCAAATTTTATTTGTCACATGCGCCGAATAAAAAAAGTGTAGACTTTACCGTGAAATGCTTACTAACAAGCCCTTAACCAACAGTTATTTGGTGATATTATTTTGTTTATGGTTTTCTAGAAAACGGGTGGTTCAACTTACCCCTTCGGCTCAATTTACCCCTAACTGATGCACTAAAGTCAGCTCTGCCTTTGAAATGTCTCGTCTAACAAAAGCCATTGTCTGTGATGAAGCTGTCATTTGCTTTTACAGTTACAACATTGTATAATGATCTATAGGTGCAAGGACTAATAATTCATGCATTATGATTGTGTTAAACTATCACGCGATCCCCAGAGACATGCCTAAATATAACCTGGTCTCAGTGCAATTGCGTTACATTAGGTTAAATAAAAAATGGAATAGCGGCCATACAATATCATACGAATTAGAGGACATATAGAATCATACTTCTTTACCCGGTTATACAGTAGCATACGAATCGGATGAGGTAACATCATATACCTGGGAGGATATATATTATGTCTTTCTCTGACACCAGGTTGCTTGTTCCGTTGTAACAACAAAGGAGAATTTAGGGGAGAATTTACACTGTTGGTTAGAACTAACAACAAAGCTTAGGATAATTTCCGTAAAAGGTTAGGCAAACTAAAACGAAAAAGATGAGGATAATTAGGTTAAGGTTAGGAAAATGGTTAGGGGAAGGGTTAGCTAAAATGCTACAATTGTCCCTGAATTATACTCGATCACGCAAAATGTTGATTGCTAGACAGTCGCGGTATACACACACACCTCCCTACTTTTGTTTCTGTCTAAACTACATTACTAGATTATTAGTATATATCATACGGGATGAAAAAATGGCTCTGAGGCCAGGCTCCTGAATAAGGTCACTGATGGTGTCAGTGATGCTAAATAGAAATGAAGTACTAGTGCCAATACAACCTAATGTCCAAGTGTGCAATGTTGTGATATGTATTTCATCCTTAAATATATTTGCTGCAGCAAATTATGTTAATTGACGTGTTATAACATTTGCAACATATAATTATATCGTTTGACATGAATGAAAAAAAGTTAAGTGACTGTTTCTCAGAAACCACTTAAGCAGAGCAGAAATTACTTTACATGCTCAACTTTACACCTGCCAGAAAACAAAACGTGTTTCTGTAAAAAGTTAAATTAAAAGTAAAGTCACTAATTTTGTTATTTTGTTAAAACAATACTTTCAATGAAGCTGAGAAAACTAGGTTGCTGTATTACTACACAGTACAATTCTGGAAGAAAATACACTTCAGTGAATATATTGCCACAGGTTCATGGAATGAGTATTTACTGGAATCTGTGGCAGAAATACCACAGACTATAACTCTGTGTTTTAGATAGCTATGACTATCGATTGGCTGGCACAAATTTTACAATGATGCCTTGGGCTTGGGGGCACCACAATGAGCCTTGATCACGTGACAGTGTGCCATGATCAATGGGAGTTGAACTGTGCTGTCATTTACTCCCCTGACCCGGTAATACCTTGAGCTGTGTAAGGGATCCCTGACAGAGATGGCTGAGTAGCTAATCTCCTAGAGTGATTCCCTGGGACACATTCCCTCAATAGCTATACTTTTAAAGAGGCAATCAGCAGTTCAAACAATTACAAAAACCCCTCCCTGCCTCTGTTTTGGATAAAAATCTGTTGGATGGGCCTGGAGAAATGTAACCACACTCAAATTCATAGACAGAGCTATTGATGCAAGGACCGACTATTCAATATATCACATGTATAGTTTTAAGCATGTTTTTAGGCTATACAGTTATACACCCTTCAGCTCCCCTCTACCCCTCCCATCTATCTCCCAACACCATCCAGTTTTGATTTATATTTACCATATATTTTTCAAATGTGCTGTGATGCTTCACAAAAGTTCTGAACCTTTCTATTCTCATAATTTAACTTCTTAGGGAGCGCGCCGCTACCCCCTTAAGTAGTTAATACTTTCTAAGAAGTAGCCATTATTCACTATTTTACACCTAGGGTTACTATACATAACTTGAACCCATTGTTTAAGAGATTCTCCAAAGTTGAAATATTCCAGGCATTTATATATAAATTCCAGTCGTACTTTATCAAAAGCCTTTTCCAAGTCAGCTATACATATAACAGGCCTGGTTTCACAGATGTTTCATAGTGTTCTATTGTTTTCAGTACTTGTCTTATGTTATCTCCAATGTTTTGTGTAAAAAACCTGTCTGATTAGGATGAATAATATCCGTCGCTACCTTTTTAATTTGATGCCCTATGCATTTTTGAGTTTTTGAGCCACACAATTGAAGTGTAAGGGGCCAATTTTTTTTATGTGCTGGATCTTTATATTTACCACCTGAGTCCTGTTTCAGTAATAGTGAAAACAGACCTTCTGGTTGAGCATCTGATAATCTACCATTTTTATAGGAGTGGGTTGAATATGCTAATAACGGTCCTCTGAGTACATCCCCCCAAAATGTACATACCTCTACTAGTATGCCATCCAGCTCTGGAGTTTTCCCGGACTTAAAGGCTTTTATTGCATCAAGAAGTTCCTCCTCTGTAATTTGGCCTTCACATGAGTCTTTCTGTACAGCTGTTAATTTTACATTATTAACAGAAAAACAAATCCTTACAATTAACTTCAGTTAGTTGAGATTGAGGAAACAAAGGAAAATATATGCTTAAAGTACTTTGCTTCCTCTTTCAAAATATTGTTTGGTGAATCATGGGTGACTCTCATTTTTAACAAGTTTCAGTAAATTCTTCTTGGTAAGATGTATATGTTGAAGATTAAAAAAGAATTTGGTGAATTTTCCTTCCTCCAGTTTGCTTGATTTTTTTATAATATATCTTTCTTGAATAAGTTCTCCCAGTTCTTTTTATTCATCCACGCCCATGTGGAATTTATGTAAGAGTAAAGTATATGGCAATTATTTGATGGTATGACCGCATTCTGTCCTCTATCAACAATTGTTTTACTTCTGGTGCCAGCGAGAATTACATATGAAAGTAGTCATGACGACTAGCTTGATTGAGCCTCCGCTATGTATATCTTACTAAGTCAAGATATTTAAGCCATACATCCACTAGTTCCAATATATCCATAATTTTCTCAAGTGCACGAGGGTAATAGTTGGTAATGTGATTACCATTAAATATAAAACGGTTTTAAATAATTTCCATTATTAAAACCGTTTTATAGTTTCCCACCATAAAAAATTGTCTTGTATCATTTGTAGGCTTGATAAATTATTATATACTGTACATTTTCAAAGAAACGTGGATCATCATTATTTGGATTAATGAGTCAACTCTGTTTATGGTCCAATAACATATTTAAGGAATCCATCTACCTTGCGGATCCCGTTTGGACAATTTGCACATTTGGATAATTGTTATTGTTAATTAATATCATCACCATTTTTGAGTTTCTTTGCCCATTGGAGAAGTATATTTAGCCCCATCCCCAGTCCTTTTTCCTCACATCTTCATCTAAAACTTTTGAATGAGTTTCCTGTAAGCAATAGATATTATATTCCTTATCTTTTAGCCAGGTAAATACCGATCATCTTTTCTTATTATCTGCTAAAACATTACAATTATAACTGCAAGTTTCATGTCTATTTATCATAATATATTAAAAAGTGCCACGATGATTGAGTGTCCATACCATGATATTTGCACTGCTACTGAGTAAACCTTCAATTGTTCTCAGCTATTCCACCCGCTAAACCAACCCAAGTTGGGCTGTCGTCCAGTGATTGGCAGACCCCTCCTGTCCACCTGGATCCTAGGGCCTTTGAGAGATTGGGACCCATCCTAAGGCTAGGCGTCCCTCTAGCGGGACACCAGTCAACAACATCCGGTGAAATTGGAGGGCGCAGCTACATCATGAATGGTCGTTTTGTTAGATAAAATCCTTCTTTATATCCCCAAAAGTCTGTTTAGTTGGCGCAATCAATTTCAGTAATCCACTCGTTCAACATGCAGACAAAGGAATCCAAAAAGCTACCGCTAAACTTCGTCCACACAAGTCAAACGACGATTCAATCTAATCCACAGGTACCCGAAAATGTAAATAAACTATAATATCTCATACGGAAAGTACTATGTTCAATAGAAAAGTAAAATTAGTAAGCATGTGTCTTCTTAGTCGCGCTCCGACAGACTGATATAGTTCTGGTAGCCTTGGTGCCAAAACTCCAAATTATGACTTGTTTATGAAGAAACAAGCCTGAAACAATGAAAAATTGACTGTTGACATCTAGTGGAAGCCATAGGAATTGCAATCTGGGAGCTGGAATTACATAGGACCAAAAGCTTTCCATTATAAGAGCCTGGGACAAAAAAAAAATCAAATCTGGTTGGTTTTTCTTCAGATTTTTGCCTGCCATATAAATGTTATAGTCTCAGACATTATTGTAACATTTATACAAACTTCAAAGTGTTTTCTATCCAATGCTACCAGTTATATGCATATCCTGGCTTCTGGGCCTGAGTAATAGGAAGTTCACTTTGGGCATGTCACTCAGGCGGAAATTCAGGAAAATAGACAACCACCCAGTCTGTTATATCTGGAGTATTTATTTTATCTGGTGTCCTGTGCGAATTTAAGTATGCTCTCTCTAATTATCTCTCTCTTTCTTTCTTTTTTCTTCTTTTCTCTCTCTCTCTCGGAGGACCTGAGCATTAGGACCATTCCTCAAGGCCTAACTGGCCTGATGACTCCTTGATGTCCCGAGTCCACCTGGCCATGCTGCTTCTCCAGTTTCAACTGTTCTGCCTGTTTTATGAACATTTTAAAATCTTGTCCATGTTCTGTTATAATCTGCACCCGGCACAGCCAGAAGAGGACTGGCCACCCCTCACAGCCTGGTTCCTCTCTAGGTTTCTTCCTAGGTTTTGGCCTTTCTAGGGAGTTTTTCCTAGCCACCGTGCTTTTACACCTGCATTGCTTGCTGTTTGGGGTTTTAGGCTGGGTTTCTGTACAGCACTCTGTGACATCAGCTGATGTAAGGGGGGCTTTAGAAATAAATTTGATTTGATTTGATTTGATACATAACAGAAATAGATGAACAGCCAAAATCATTTCCAATGCCCTCACCTCGATTGTATTGTATACTGTATATCAATATAAAGATGAAGTCGGAAGTTTGCATACACCTTAACCAAACGCATTTAAACTCAGTTTTTCACAATTCCTGACATTTAATCCTAGTAAAAATTCCCTGTCTTAGGTCAGTTACGATCACCTCTATATTTTAAGAATATGAAATGACAGAATAATAGTAGAGAGAATAATTTATTTCAGCTTTTATTTCTTTCACCACATTCCCAGTGGGTCAGAAGATTATATACACTCAATTAGTATTTGGTAGCATTGCCTTTAAATTGTTTAACTTGGGTAAAACGTTTTGGGTAGCCTTCCACAAGCTTCCCACAATAAGTTGGGTGAATTTTGGCCCATTCCTCCTGACAGAGCTGGTGTAACTGAGTCAGCTTTGTAGGCCTCCTTGCTCGCACACACTTTTTCAGTTCTGCCCAAAAATGTTCAGTGGGATTGAGGTCAGGACTTTGTGATGGCCACTCCAATACATTGAGTTTGTTATCCTTCAGCCATTTTGCCAGAACTTTGGAAATATACTTGCGGTCATTGTCCATTTGGAAGACCCATTTGCTACCAAGCTTTAACTTCCTGACTGATGTCTTGAGATGTTGCTTCAAAATATCCACATCATTTTCCTGCCTCATCTATTTTGTGAAGCACACCAATCCCTCCTGCAGCAAAGCACCCCCACAACATGATGCTGCCACACCAGTGCTTCAAGGTTAGGATGGTGTTCTTCGGGTTGCAAGCCTCCCCTTTTTCCTCCAAACATAACGATGGTCATTATGGCCAAATAGCTCTATTTTTGTTTCATCAGACCAGAGGATTTTTCCCCCAAAAGTATGATCTTTGTCCCCTTGTGCAGTTGAAAACCGTAGTCTGGCTTTTTTATGGCGGTTATGGAGCAATGGCTTCTTCCTTACTGAGCGGTCTTTCAGGTTATGTCGATATAGGACTTGTTTTACTGTGGATATAGATACTTTTGTACCTGTTTCCTCCAGCATCTTCACAAGGTCCTTTTCTGTTGTTCTTGGATGGATTTGCACTTTTCACACCAAAGTACATTCATCTCTAGGAGACAGAACGCGTCCCATGGTGTTTATACTTGCGTACTGTTGTTTGTACAGACGAACGTGGTACCTTCAGGCATTTGGAAATTGTTCCCAAGGATGAACCAGACTTGTGGAGGTCTAAAAAAAAGAATCTGAGGTCTTGGCTGATTTCCTTCGATTGTCCCATGTGGTCAAGCAAAGAGGCACTGAGTTTGAAATACATCCACAGGTACACCTCCAATTGACTCAAATGATGTCAATTAGCCTTTCAGAAGCTTCTAAAGCCATGACATCATTTTCTGGAATTTTCCAAGCTGTTTAAAGGCACAGTCAACTTAGTATATGTAAATGTCTGACCCACTGGAATTGTGATATAGTGAATTATAAGTGAAATAATCTGTCTGTAAACAATTGTTGGAAAAACTTGTGTCATGCAGAACGTAGATGTCCTAACCGACTTGCCAAAACTATAGTTTGTTAACAAGATTTGTGGAGTGACGGGTTTTAATGACTCCAACCTAAGTGTATGTAAACTTCCGACTTCAACTGTATATATATATATATATATACACACACACACACACACACACACACACACACACACACACACACACACACACACACACACACACACACATATATATAAAAATCTTGCATATCTTAATTTATTTACACAATTAACTAATAATATGTGTAATAATATAGGCCCTTTATACGAGTGATTGTTACTTACAAAAATTACATTTTTTACCAAGCAATACATTTTTTGGTAAACAATTATTGTGATTCATCCTATAATGTCCCTAACATTATTACCCATTAGCAACAGATGTAGGGTACAAATATACACTCTCCCCACCCTTCCCCCCAAAAAACAACCACTAGCTCAAATGTTCAACAGTTGTTCCATCCCCGAACCCAAATCAAGTGAAGACTTTATGTGCGATTGCATATACAGTTGTAGCTCTTTGAGAAGGCATGCAAAATTGAGCAAGAATGGGGAGATTTGCTTAACCAATGTCAAGTCCTAGCTGATGGAGCTCAGATACACCCCTTTCCCCTGAAACACACACACGCTGGTCCCCTGTTGTGACTATATTTCCCATGCATCTCTGAGCAGTCAGACCTTTTGATTATTTTGTGCCGACCGAACTACAATAATGTCCTCCTTCTCTGATTGTCTGAGTGTGACTCCTTCTCCATGGGTTACTGCAGCTAGTGTTGCCAGCACTGCCACTACCTGCATACTAGTCTCCACCAGTATTCCCACTGGCTAAGTACAAGGTCGTCAAGGTTGTCATTAGCAGCTTTGAGAAATTCCTTGTAGACAGGAATAAAGAAGAAGAAAGGTGGTGGTGTATGATTAACTACTCATGGTGTGATTGTGACAACGTACAGGAACTCAAGTCCTTTTGTTCACCCAACCTAGAATACCTCACATCAAATGCGACCATATTACCTCCCAAGAGAATTTTCTTAGGTTAAAGTCACAGCCGTGTATATTCCCCCTCAAGCCGATACCACGACGGCCCTCAAGGAACTACATGAGAAAATAACCTCTCCCTCAACGTCAACAAAATTAAGGAGCTGACCGTGGACTTCAGGAGACAACAAAGGGAGCATGCCCCCATCCACATCGATGGGGCCAGAGTGGAGAAAGTGAAAAGCTTCCTTGGCGTATACATCACTGCCCTAAGTAAATAGACATTGAATCACTAGTCACTTAAATAATGGAACACTGGTCACTTTAATAATGTTTACACATTGTTTTACTCATTTCAAATGTATACAGTGCATTCAGAAAGTATTCAGACCCCTTCACTTTTTACACAATTTGTTACGTTACAGCCTTATTCTAACATGAATTATATAAAAACAATTCCTCATCAATCTACACACAATGCCCCATAATGACAAAGCAAAAACACAAGTATTCAGACCATTTGCTATGAGAATCAACATTGAGCTCAGGTGCATTCTGTTTCCAGTGATCATCCTTGAGATGTTTCTACAACTTGATTGGAGTCCACCTTTGGTAAATTCAGTTGTTTGGACAAGATTTGGAAAGGAACACATCTATCTATATAAGGTCCCACAGTTGGCAGTGCATGTCAGAGCAAAAACCAAGCCATGAGGTCGAAGGAATTGACCGTAGAGCTCCAAGACAGTATTGTGTCGAGGCACAGATCTGGGGAAGGTTACTAAAACATTTCT
Source organism: Hucho hucho (assembly GCA_003317085.1). Classification (NCBI taxonomy): domain Eukaryota; kingdom Metazoa; phylum Chordata; class Actinopteri; order Salmoniformes; family Salmonidae; genus Hucho; species Hucho hucho. The sequence continues at coordinate 615,758 of QNTS01000033.1, read as the reverse complement.
GCAGCATTTAAAAACTTCTTAGGGCTAGGGTCTAGTTTCCTGAGCTTCCGCCTGACTGACGTGCCCAAAGTAAACTGCCTGTTACTCAGGCCCAGAAGCCAGGTTATGCATATAATTGGTAGCATTGGATAGAAAACAGAGTTTCTAAAAATGTTAAAATAATGTCTGAGACTATAACACAATTGATATGGCAGGCAAAAATCTGAAGAAAAAACACTAGATGTCAACAGTCTTTGTTCATTGTTTCAGGCTTGTTTCTTCATAAACACGCAATAATTTGGAGTTTTGGCACCAAGGCTACCGGAACTATATCAGTCTGTCGGAGCGCGACGAAGAGGACACGTGCTTACTAATTTTACTTTTCTATTGAACATAGTACTTTCCGTATGAGATATTATAGTTTATTTACATTTTAGGGTACCTGAGGATTAGATAGAAACGTCGTTTGACTTGTGTGGACGAAGTTTAGCGGTAGCTTTTTGGATTCCTTTGTCTGCATGTTGAACGAATGGATTACTGAAATCGATGGTGCCAACTAAACAGACTTTTGGGGATATAAAGAAGGATTTTATCTAACAAAATGACCATTCATGTTGTAGCTGGGACCCTTGGGATTGCAAACAGAGGAAGATTTTCAAAAGTAAGTGATTTATTTAATCGCTATTTGTAATTTTGTGAAGCCTGTGCTGGTTTAAAATATGTGGTGTGCCGTCCTCAGATAATCGCATGGTATGCTTTTGCTGTAAAGCCTATTGTAAATCGGATAACGCAGTTAGATTAACAAGAATTTAAGATTTTAAATGATATTAGATATATGTACGTTTATGAAATATTACAATTATTTATTTGAATTGCGCACCCTACAATTTCACCGGATGTTGTTGATGGTGTCTTGCTAGCGGGACGCCAAGCCTTATTAAGCTCACCAAGAACACAGTGGTCTCAATTATTTTTAAATGAAATAAATTTTTAGAGCTGAGTTACCGGCCAATCTGAGCAATCGTAGTAGAAGGGCCTAGGTCAGGGAGGTGACCAAGAACCCAATGGTCACTCTTACAGAGCGCCAGAGTTCCTCTGTGGAAATGGGAGAACCTTCCAGAAGGACCACCATCTCTGCAGCACTCCACCAATCAGGCCTTTACGGTAGAGTGGCCAGACGGAAGCCACTCCTCAGTAAAAGGCACATGACAGCCCGCTTGGAGTTTGCCAAAAGGCACCTAAAGGACTCTGAGACTATTTGAAACAATATGCTCTGGTCTGATGAAACCAAGATTGAACTCTTTGGCCTGCATGCCAAGAGTCACATATCACGCATGGCTCCATCCCTACAGTAAAGCATGGTGGTGGCGGCATCATGTTGTGGAGATGTTTTTCAGAGGAAGGGACTGGGAGACTAGTCAGGAAAACCTGCTCCAGAGTGCTCAGGACCTCAGACTGCGGCAAAGGTTCACCTTCCAACAGGACAACGATCCTACGCACACAGCCAAGAAAACTTAGGAGTGGCTTCGGGACAAGTCTCTGAATGTCCTTGAGTGGCTCAGCCAGAGCCCGGACTTGAACCCGAATGAACATCTCTGGATGAACCTGAAAATAGCTGTGCAGCGACGCTCCCCATCCACTCTGACAGAGCTTGAGAGGATCTGTAGAGAAGAATGGGAGAAACTCCCCAAATACAGGTGTGCCAATCTTGTAGCGTCATACCCAAGAAGACTCATGGCTGTAATCGCTGGCAAAGGTGCTTCAGCAAAGTCCTGAGTTAAGGGGTCTGAATACTTCTGTAAATGTTATATTTCAGTTTTTTATTTGAAAGAAATGTTCTTACATTTCTAAAAACTAGTTTTTGCTTTTGTCATTATTGGGTATTGTCTGTAGATTGATAAGGGAAGAAAAAACTATTTAATACATGTTAGAATAAGGCTGAAAGGTAAGAAAATGTGGAAAAAGTCAAAGGGGTCTGAATACCTCCCGAATGCACTGTATACTGTATTCTAGTCAATGACATCCTATTCAACTATTGCTTTAGAAATACTATTCTATCTTACAGATATACAAAATATTCTATCCACATACTGTCCACAATGTATATGCATCCCATCACACACATATATATCTATATACATGTATATACCATATCATCACAAAATTGAAAACGCTCTCTGTCACAACTCCTGCTAGCAGACACATGTATTTAGGGAGTTGGGCAAATGCAGTTTCTGTATTATGATGCATTTACATGACACTTCAACGTTCTATGGCAGCCATGTTAGCTCCCTATTAACATAACATGGGAAATATTTGAATAGTACTATAAAACTGCATGCCTATAATTAGTATTATGATGCATTTACATGATCCTACAACGTTCTATGGCAGCCATGTTAACTCCACATTGACATTACATGGGGAATATTTAAACAATGCTATGTCTACAATTAGAACAATATTCAAAATTAAAAAGTTGGCCTAACTCTCTAAATATATAGCTCTGGGCATGACCACCACATCCTTTAGAGTGTTTGAAAATTATGTAAGTCACAGTCATTGTGAAAACTCCATCATCTAAAAAGTTTCAAAGTCATCTCACTTTACAGCCCAATTTATCTGACCTCACATGCTCGATATTGTACTGTTGACAACATAGGTAGAACTCCATTTCATTTTTTACGTTTGATCCAGCTATTCCAGTCTGGGATTACGTCAGGATTTCAAAGTAGGTTTCACTTTTCACTTACACTGCACAGTTAGACCATCAGCGATTGGTCAGATTTATACTGCAGAATGAGAAGACACTATAATAAATCACTTGAAATGGCACTACTGTTTACAGTGATCTTTATTTATGGATGTGCCAAAGTGCTGAGAATATTTGTGCTTATTATTATTTATTTTTTTAAAGCAATTTCACCAAAAGCTACACTTGGGCTAGGTAATGTTTTCTAGCTAGCAACCCAGCTTACTACTAACCATAAATTCACAATACATTTGGCAAAATGGGCCTAGGTATGTGGTAACCTTTTGTCAGAAACTTCATAGCGGAATTATTTTCATGGATAGTGGCAGTTGGCCAGAGCCAACTCTGGTAGTTAGCCATGTTTTGGTTAGCTATAGTTGGTTAGCTGGTGGCAGCATTGATGACTGTCTAGCTAGCTATCGAGCTAGTTTACTTGTTGGGAAACAATATTTCTGCTAAGTTTATTAACTAGCTAGCTAACATTCATTATATATACATGTGTTGTGTCATCAAACAACTTCTTATCAACTCAAGAAAATGTATCTAACTAGCTGGCTAGCCCTATGTGTGTACATTTTGGAGACCCCTCTGGCAAGAATGCAGTATCTTTTCTAGATTTGAACACTTTCCCAGAGTATGAGTATGCTGTGGCCTAATCATAGACACATCACATTTTATTTTATATTATATTTACCAAGAACAACTAGCTACTGCATTTGATTTGGTATTTACAAGTGATTATTTAATTAGCTAAATTGGTTATCAAGGTGTTGTGTATTCAAGTTTCAAGTCTCAACTTTTTTCTGTCATGTGCGCATGTAAAGTGAAATGCCTTTCTTGCAAACTCTTTCCCAACAGCGCAGTAATCAATATCAGTAGTATTGATTTTAGAAGTGTGTAGATGTGTGGTACTCATCCCTTCTGCGTCCCCGTACTGAACATTATAATACATTCCTAACAATGTTGTTTACATGTGTTTTTTCTGTAGGATTCTAGTTTAGAAGAGCCACAGTCCTCATTTGGGGGAAACTATCCCAGGATCTCCAGACATCCCAGACCAAGGACAGCACCTGCCTGAATGGCCGTGAGATGGCTACTGACTTTGAGAGGAAGTGTTATGGTCAGGGCCTGGACAGATGTGAGAGCAGGATGGCACACATGGAACTTTTTTGCCTGGAGGGGATTTTGGGGCTTGTCCGGTCTACCAGAAATTACATTTTGGCGTTGGCCGATCTGCAGGATCCAGGCACCAATCACAATGAGTACAGACGTGCAGCATAAACCCAAGGTTGTTCGGCAGTATGGAACCCTGGGACAAGAACAGTGGTGCTCTCTAGGCTGTAGAGCGCTGATGTTCTCGCTCCAGAAGACAGCACAGCAAATCAACTTCTGGCGCCATCATAAGAAAGCCTATAACAACATGAACAACAGTGGAGGCTGATGGGAGGAGCTATAGGAGGACGGGATCATTGTAATGGCTGGAATGTAATAAATGGAATGGAGTCAAATGTGGTTTCCATATGTTTGATGTGTTTGATACCGTTCCATTTATTCCATTCTAGCCATTACAATGAGCCCGCCTTCCTATAGCTCCTACCACCAGCCTCCAGTGATGGACAACTGTTCTACCATTTACAGTCCAGCAGTACCACCAGTGACTGCTCCAAGTTAACAGACTGCTAAATACTTTAATCCAAAGACTCATGCACCTTATAACACACAACTGCTGGCAGTTCACCACTGCACTATCCTATTTACTTATTAACACATAAGTTTACATAACAGTTGAACACTTTCCACAACAACACTGCGTTCTTCTTTTGGATCCCTGTTAAGATTTGTTTTTCTATTCACTGATATCTTTGTAAGTTTTTTTTTTGTGATTTATTCCATGGTCTGGGTGATATCAGTACTTTACCAGTTCAGTGCTTTATCGTAATGTTTTCCTAAAACTGTGCTTTTGTTATTTTGAGAAGGTTACAGAGATTATTATTGTTTATCTCCCCAATAAACCTTTAGTTGACCTGATCTGTGTTATCGGAGCGACTCGTTTGTACTGTATATACACTTGGGTAGTCCATCTGTCTTCCTGGATATCTACCTTCCTGTAGGTCTGCTCATTTTAAGTGATAACCATCAGGAGCATACATATCCAGAATCAGTTTAGCTCCTGTAAGTCGCTCTGGATAAGAAGGTCTGCTAAATTATTAAAATATGCATGTAGTAAATAATTCCAAAAGTAAAATCCCAAAAGTACAATAATACCTACATCCCAGAACTTCATAGAGCAGTGTTGAGAAGACTGGATTATGCCTGTGCTTAGCTCAATTCCATTTATTTTTCACCATGAAAAACTCCCCAGTCCTTAACGATTACAAGCATACCCTAACATGATGCAGCCATCACTACGTGGGTAGTGATGGCTGCATGTTGGATTTGCCCCAAATATAACACTTTGTATTCAGGACAAAAAGTTAATTGCTTTGCCACATTTTTTACATTATTACTTTAGTGCCTTGTTGCAAACAGGATGCATGGTTTTGATTTTTTTTGGTGTACAGGCTTCCTTCTTTTCACTCTGTCAATTAGGTTAGTGTTGTGAAGTAGATACAATGTAGTTGATCCATTCTCAGTTTTCTCCTATCACAGCCATTAAACTCTGTGATATCCCTAAGTGGTTTACTTCCTCTCCGGCAAGTGAGTTAGGAAGGACGCCTGTATCTTTTTAGTGTCTGGGTGTATTGATAAACCATCCAAAGTGTAATTAATAACTTCACCATGCTCAAAGGAATATTCAAGGTCTGCTTTTTAAATTTTGACCCATCTACCAATAGGTACCGTTCTTTGCGAGGCATTGGAAAACGTCCCTGGTTTTTGTGGTTGAATCTGTTTGAAATTCACTGCTCGACTGAGAGGCCTTAGAGATAATTGTATGTGTGGGGTACAGGGATGAGGTAGTCATTAAAAAAACAATGTTAAAAACTGTTATTGCACACAGGGGGAGTCTATACAACTTATTATGTGACTTCTTAAGCAAATTTTGACTCCTGAAATTATTTTGACTTGACATAAAGTGGTTGAATACAAATTGACTTCAAGAAAACTAATTGACTTGTATTAATTTGTAAACATTTAAAAAACAATTCCACTGAAAACAAAAAAATCTAAATTTGATCCATTTTAAATTCAGGCTGTATCACATCAATATTTGCGAAAAATCAAGGGGTTTGAATACTTTCTGAAGGCACTGTACAATGATGGAACAAAAACATGGTCAAAAATACCTTGCTAAAGTTTGTGCTTGCCTACCGATCTGATTCTCCTCCAATAATCGACGATGGTGGGGCTGGAAACACACACAACTTAGGAGGTGTTGATGTCTATTGATCCCTGTCATAAATTAAATAGTAGCGATATATTTGTTCAAATATATTTTCTAGCTAGATCTTTGTCATCAGATAATGATAATGGCTATTACGTGCCACTAGTTAGAAGTGAAGTAGCTGGCTAGCTAACTGGCTAGCTAATAACATGCATGGCTTTCAGATCACAGACATCAGATGTATAACACAAGGTCAAGGATACTGTACATATAGCTAGTTAACTAAATAGTGAAGCGACATTTTATGTTCAAATTAAACAAACCAATGCATGGCGCAGTCAGCTAGTTAACAAGCTAGCTACACTTCACATGGCTTGAAAACAATCAAAACAAGTAATCCATAGTAGCTGTAACACTCGCATACCACTAGCGACTTTTACAAGCATTTCGCTACAACCGCAATAACATCCGCTAAACATGTGTATGTGACCAATTAAATTTGATTTGATTTGATACACAACTAAATAGCAAACGCGACATATCACTTTATATGTAGCAATATACAGTATATAAGCTATGTCTTACCTTTTCAGCAGGTCGGTTTTCAATCCTTTAGCTAGCAAGCTCTCTCCACTTTGTGAATACAAATAGAATGTTCACTTTCGACTCTCGTCTTGGCCCAGGCTCTATCGTTTTCTCTTTTCGCCTGTTGGCTCTCCAAAGTCTGAGCTCAGTCTGAGCTGGCACCGCCTCCGGAAACTCGTCATTCATTATATACAGCACTATATCTGGCTGGAAAATCCGACCCGACAGGGAAATCGAATACAGAGTTTTCAGGCAGCCTGGAGCCATAATATTGTTACTGTTGAATCCCATTGGATGACCACTAGCAACTTATTAGAGCTTTCGAACATAAAAGAAAGGTCTCCTTTCCTTCATTGGCACTGACAGCTGGAATGGCTGCATAGTTTGCCACTATTATTGCTTACACCTATCCAGAACATTCAGATCAGTCAGGACAGTGGGGGCTAGAGCCATATATTTTGAGAGTTTAGGCTATGTTCCAATTAAGTCTCCTTCCACCCAAAGTGTTCACATGTTTACTTCCCTTAACTGATTTGATAGAAGACTGGTCAAATGAAAATGGTGGAAACTCCCTCTAGTCTAGTCCATGCCACCAGTTATGGGAAGTAGTGAAGAATGGTACACTTCAGAAGGAAGGAGATATTAATGGGACACACCCACAATCATTACGGTTTCTGTCTGAATGTTCAATGGCCATTGCCAAGTGATCATTGATGCTTCTGTGTTGTGCTGTTTATTTCTGATAACTTTCAAAACCTCTGAAAATGTCCAGCGAAAGCTAATTTGAAATGTGTAGACACCACAACACAGGGTGTGTTCGAGTACAAGGGCATGTTCCAGTACAAACACTTACCCTTCGATTTGGCGTCTGCGCCAAGTGCTTTCCAGAAGACAATGGAAACTGTGCTGTCCGGCCTGAAGGGGGTGCCACAGTACCTTGACGATATCACTGTCCACAGAAATGATTACAAAGAGGATTACGCAACGACGACATAAGCCCTAAGACAGCTGCTTCACCAGGACACAGAATGGAAATGTATTTCTATGCAAGACCAAGTCTTTGCCGAAGTGAAACATGCAGTAGCAGAACCACCTGTGATGCTTCAGCAGTTTCATTAGGTGCAGTCCTATTGCAGATTGTGGATGGAGAGGAATGACCAGTTGCTTACGTATTGAAGACCCTGTCAGCCACTGAACAGAGCTACTCAGTCTGAGAAAGAAAAGCGTTGGCTTGTGTATGGAGCGTGGAGAAATGTCACGTATACTTGTTTGGATGACCATTTACTCTCAGAACAAATCATCAGGCCCTGACCACTCTTCTGTTGGCCTCAGGAACAGGAAGCTGGCCCATGAGAATCTCCAGGTGGTCAGATCGGTTTGCCTGGTACACGTAGAACACAGAGTTTTGCCCAGGAAAGTTACACAACGTTGCTAAACCCTTTCAAGACTTGTGCCACAAAATGTTGGTATGGAGGAGTCTTACTTCGACAAGGAAGAAGGTGAACTCTTCATTCAGCAGATCTTCATTGATGAGCTACAAGCAGCCATCATACCTGAAGAGCTTGCAAGAGAAACTTCAAGATCCAGTACTAAGTGAAGCACTACGCTACATGAAAGAAGGATGGAATGGTCCACCAAGAGACATACTAATCAGTCCATACTATATGGTAAGAGACAACTTTTCAGTTGAAAATATAATGTGTTGCAAGGGGAGGCCGTACCATTGTACCAATCATTTTCAGAGTCCTCACCAAATCACATGAAGGACACCCACGAACAAGAAAGATACAGTCCTTTCGCAGCAAAGTATGGTGGTCAAAGATGGACAACAACATCACCAACTTTGTGAAAAACTGTGTGGCCTGTGCACTGAGTGAAAAATCACTCGTACCAGAGAAACCACCACTACAACCAACACCGTGGCCTAAAGAACCTTGGGAGAAGATCCAAGTGGACATCTTTGGAGAACAACAGCTCCAGCTCACGAGAAGTACCTAATCATTGTGACAGACTTGTACAACAAATGGCCTGAAGTCATAGCCACAAGCAATGTGACCACAGCAACAAAGATAATAGTTTCAGTATAGTTTTCCGTTTTTCAAACACATTAGTTCATTATTTTATTTCAGTTGACTAAATAGTTTTTTCATGATTAGTTTTCGTTTTCCTTTCAGTTTTAGTTTAAGTTTACTATAATAACCATGGTACACACACAGAGTGTACAGTAAGTTTGCTTTTCAACCTTCTGAATAAGGTCAGGCTCATGATTCAATGTGGTCTTTACATTAGATGACTGCTGCCAAAGTGTAATATCACATATAGACCCTGCCAGAGCATATTTACAGTCACATGCCTGAGAAGCAGTGTGATATATCTGTCACAGCCTGTCATTTTCCCTCTAGAAGGTGAAAAGCAAAGCACTGATGTCATTTATCAGCATTCTGCAAAGTGCTGCATTTTTCTCCAATGCAAACCCACATTGCATCCCAAATGGCACACTATTCCCTACATAGTGCAGTACTTTTGACCACACCCCTATGGGCCCTGGTCAAAAGTAGCGCACTTTATAGGGAATAGGGTGTCATTTTGGATGCAAACCCAGTCTTCACTTAAAGACTGTTACAGGGTCAACCACACAAAATTGCAGGATTTAAAAGATAGAATCAATGAAGCAGGACTATGTCGCTGGGTAGAATTTAACTGCTGGTAACACAGGCTCTCTAGTTCAGATATGGGCTAAATGAAAATCAATTTTAACCTACAGTTTCATACCATCATAATCATAATTGTATTATATGTATGGGCAACTATCAAATTCAGCTGTACTCTATGGGAGTTTATTTAGTAATCATCCAGAAACTAGAAAGGACCCTGGTATCACAATGCCTTACTTGTTGTAAGCATGTATGAGTCCTTATAATGTCTATGTTATACATGTATACTCTATGATTTTTAAAACACTATCATTTTGTCAGGATCATTATGAAATGACAAAGGTGCATAAAGATGTCAGAATTCACATGACATCATTGTTTTAGCACTATCGATGGAGTTTTAAAACTATAGTATGCAATAAATCAGCACAATGTACTTTTTATTTAATTTTTTATTGATGGTGTAAGGTAGCTAAAATTGGGGTCATGTATACTGTGCTAATGATGATACAGAAGCAAAGTGAGAGCAATGCACAATAAGGGGGAATTTAGCAAACGAGGCAGTTGTCATAAGCTCATGGGGGCCACTATTTTTATGCACTTACGCTATTTTACTAAGAAATTGGTCTCTATTCAATCCGTAGAGCTGAATATCCGCTTTATAGCATGATTGACAATTAAAGGCAATGTTCTTGCGGTAAACACTGCATACTGTATGTCGGCTCAATCAGAAATCACCTCCACATTTTAATACAGATCTTCCACGACACTTCGGCTATACGGATTGAATCCAGCCCATTGCAAGGGTATGGTTTATGACAAGTCTTACAATGCATCATAACTGCATCAAAGTGCATTATACCTGTCTGTGTTAAGTGTTACCGAACACTTATATTGGAGGCAGAAAAAATACACATTTGTGTCCAGTTGAGCAACCTTTCTGTTTTGTGAATACTAGTTTAAATAATAGTCTATATTGCAGCAGTGATGTTTGGAACATGGCCATCTAATTATTGTTTTCAGAGAAACAGTGACAGCTCGAATACACTCACCACAGGGGGATCAGAGTTGTTACATCGACAGTAGCACTGTGACTACCCACCAGACACTCCTAGCTTTAAAAACTGTGAGATCAAGCAGCTTCTTTACAGGTCACTTTGACAACCATTTAAACCAACTAGTGATATGTTGCATTCACCTATTGCATCTATAAAACATATCTAGGGCTTAAAGGGATAGTTCATACAAATTACAAAATTACCTTGGTTTCCTTACCATGTAAGCAGTCTATGGACAAGGTAAGCCTGCAGTCCATGCTTTGGTTTTGTTGTCTTACCTTGTCCATAGACTGCTTACAGGGTAAGGAAACCACTATGTCATTTTGTAGTTTGGGTGAACCATCCCTTTAAGCTGTGTTGCACTGGACTTGCTGTCCATTTTAATTGAGGTGTATGTCCTAGAGACAGAGAAACTTCAGCACATTATGGTTGACTTATTAATCCATTACATCACGAGGGAATGCTGTGTTAACATTAGTCATTTCACAAATATGAAAAAACTGCCCACAATAGAAAGCTCATTCCAGGGCAACACTAAAAAAGAAAAATAGCTCTGGTAGAGTTTACCTTTAATAAACCGATAAATAAAAGTGCACATTTTATTATGGAAGTTGCAAGTACACATTTCTCTGTTTTACCTTATTGGTCTGTTTCCTCATTAAGAACTGAAAGAACTTTCAATGAACTGAAAATAACCTCATGCTGCGTAGTGCTCTCTGAGCAATTGTTTCTTAACTATGTTGTGCTTTCAAGGAAATAGTATAATCAAAATTATAAATGTTCTAATTAGATACAATGACTTTTGCTATCCCTGTGTGGCCATTTCCGAAACACTGCAATGCACTTGACGATTTTTGCCTGCATTGAAAGCATGCCAACAATCAGAGTGCTTTGAGTTGAATTGTGGGCAAAGAGTTTTAAGTACGTTTTCCACAGGCCACCACTGAGAGGATCCTTTGTGATGTGAACTGGCCAAAAGCTCCCCTACAGTCAGTCAGAAGTGACATGAACAATCACAAATTAGGTTAGGCCAAGGGTTCATTATCAAATTGAACAAGATATGTTTGTGGATAATTTAAAGCACAAAAAGGCTGTTTATAATTGACATATGAGTTGAATGCTGGTCACGTCGAGACAAAACAAAACATAAAGTTATATTTAAAAGATTACATCCACAGAAGATCTTCAAAAGATTTAAGATCTACATAGGCGTACATAGGCCCATTATCATCAACCATCACTCCTGTGTTCCAATGGCACGTTGTGTTAGCTAATCCAAGTTTATCATTTTAAAAGGCTAATTGATCATTAGAAAACTATTTTGTAATTATGTTAGCACAGCTGAAAACTGTTGTTCTGATTAAAGAACCAGTAAATAAAACTGGCCTTCTTTAGACTAGTTGAGTATCTGGAGCATCAGCATTTGTGGGTTCGATTACAGGCTCAAAATGGGCAGAAACAAAGATCTTTCTTCAACTCATCAGTCTATTCTTGTTCTGAGAAATGAAACTTTTCCATGTGAGAAATTACCAAGAAACTGAAGATCTCGTACATTGCTGTGTACTACTCACATAACAGAACAGCGCAAACTGGCTCTAACCAGAATAGAAAGAGGAGTGGGAGGCCCCGGTGCACAGCTGAGCAAGAGGACAACTCACATCCAGAGTACAGCTGCAACGTTTCCTGGGCTATGCTCATTTCTACCGCCACTTTATCCGGGGCTACGGCACCCTGGATTCCCCCCTCTCTGCGCTCACTTCACCCAAGATTCCGTTCATGTGGTCCTCAGCTGCTGACAGGGCGTTTTCGGATCTCAAGCATCGGTTCACTACAGCCCCCATCTTAATCCATTCCAACCTGTCCCGTCAGTTCGTGGTGGAGGTTGATGCCCGTCAGTTCGTGGTGGAGGTTGAATCTGCATCCCTGCACTTTCCTTTCCCATCGTCTCAATCTCGCGGAGAGGAACTATGACTTTGATAACCAGGAACTTCTTGCGGTCAAGATGTTGCTGGAGGAATGGAGACATTTGCTAGAATGGCCAGAACATCCATTCCTAGTGTGGACCGACCACAAGAATCTGGAATATTTCCGCACCGCCAAGCGCCTCAACTCAAGGCAGACTCGTTGGGCTCTGTTGTTCACTCGTTTCAATTTCACCATCTCCTACTGCCGTGGGTGCAAGAATGTGACGCCTGATGCCCTCTCTTGCTTACATAGCACTGCAGCTACACCGTCTGACCCAGAGACCATCCTCCCTACCTCCTGTCTAGCAGTGACACTTGTCTGGGGTATCGAGGGCCTGGTCCGCAAGGCGCAGCATTCCCAGCTGGACCCTGGGTCTGCCTCACTGGTCTGTATCTGGGTCATGATATTTCAGCAGGACAATAACCTAAAACACAAGTCCAAATCTACACTGGGGTTGCTTACCAAGAAGACAGTGAATGTTCCTGAGTGTCCGAGTTACAGTTTTGACTTAAATCTACTTGAAAATCTATGGCAAGAATAATAAATTTGACAGAGCTTGAAGAATTTTGAAAATAATAATGGGCAAATGTTGCACAATCCAGGTGTGGAAAGCTTTTAGAGACTGTAATAACTTCCAAAGGTGCTTCTACAAACTATTGACTCAGAGGTATGAATACTTATGTAAATTATTTAATTTTTCATTTTCAATAAATTTGCAAACATTTCTAAAAACATGTTTTCACTTTGTCATTATGTGGCATTGTGTGTAGATGGATGAGAAAAAACGTGAATTTAAACCATTTTAAAATTCAAGCTGTAACAAAACAAAATGTGGAATAAGTCAAGGGGTATGAATACTTTCTGAAGGCACAGTGAGCTCCAATGGTTTTGGGACAGTGACAATATTTTGGTTGTTTTGGCTCTGTACTCCAGCACTTTGGATTTAAGATGATACAATGACTTTGAGGTTAAAGTGCAGACTGAAAAAAAAATCCCTCAAATTAAAGCTGACAATCATATCGGGTGAACCGTTTTTTTACAGCACTTTTTTTACAGTCTCCCCATTTTAGGGGACCCAAAGTATTGGGACAAATTCACTTATGTGTATTAAAGTACTAAAAAGTAAAGTATTTGGTCCGATATTCATAGCACGCAATGACTACATCAAGCGTGTGACTACAAGTTGTTGGCTGCATTTGCTGTTTGTTTTGGTTGTGTTTCAGATTAGTTTGTGCCCAATAGTAATAAGACAGGGTTCTGCTTAGTTATATGGATATGTTTTAAGAAGGTCATACGAAGGATCATATAAAAAATATATGATGAAACATATTATTTGGCCTTACTGCTATTAGCCCATACAAACAAATTGAATAACAGATTAACTACATTGAACAACTGATAGTCCCCCCCAAAAATCTAAAGGATGTATTTAACACCTTATTTTTGGCACTAAACATTCTCCATATATACTTCCATACACAAGTCTTGTGAGTCCTGTTGAAGTCCTAGAGCAAAACAACATGTACGTGTTCATGAGACTCTCATCTTTCCATAGATTTGTCATAATAGTTCGGATGCTACAGACGATTTTGTGAGAAGACTGATTTTCAGGATGTCTCATGGTCTGACAACCACGCTCTAGCTCTGTCACCTTTCACTGCAGATGCAGAAGTCCGACATAGGAGGACACGGTGGATTGAGACGCATCCAATGCAAAAAATAGATATCTCTAGCTTAAACTGACAGATTTTTATGGGGATTCCTTTATTTTATCATCTTTTTCAAATGTAACCTTTATTTAACCATGCAAGTCAGTTAATAACAAATTCTTACTTACAATGACAGCCTACCCCGGCCAAACCTGGAATACGCTAGGTCAATTGTGCGCCGCCCTATGGGACTCCCAATCACAGTCGGATGTGATACAGCCTGGATTCGACTGTAGTGACTGCACTGAGATGCAGTGCCTTAGACCGCTGTGCCAGCCCCTATTATGCTCATTTGATTTCCGCGGGGGCACGGACATCGACCTTTGGGGGTTTAAATCACATTTTATGAAGATAAATTGTCTTAAGCGGGTCTTACGAATTTGGCTCTGGTAACTAGTGATGATCGTGTGAGTGTGCTCCTACCAGCTTCCATTCCTCTACTGCTCCCCTACCGCTCAAACCAGTGGTCCTCTGATCGCAAACACATGTGACCGCCCACCTGACAAACAGACCAGGGGTGCATTCAGCAGCATGCAAAGTTTTGGAATGTTCAGATAGAAATATACTATGTAGAACAAACACCCCTCTCTGACATGTAGAATAAGGAATCACATTGACTCTATTCATGATATACTATCTATCTGCAATGTTCGACAATGTTTGGCTAACGAAGGTGTCCCTGCTGTCTAAAAAAGTGGTCTTTATTACAAGGAATAGTATTGTTCTCTTGAACATCATCATCATCATCATCATCGTGACAGATCATCTGATTACAAGATAGATAGACAATTCATTGATTGATGGACATGTTATTATTCTTATATTCTAGAATCATAGTCATATTTTAAATGGCACTGATTCAACTCCCAATGACAACTTTCCTGACGCTGACAAACAGTAGCCTTATTCGAACCATCCGGATCTCGCAAGCTTACATTCTGTTTCGCTACACGGATACAGTCAGCCAACAACCAGATTCAAACATTTTGAGCCCCTCCTATTCCCTCCACAATATGGCCGGACCAATCAATGTCCTCTGATAATCTGTAGGGGTGGTTTAGTTGATGACGACCACAGAAAGTGTCTGTACTTTGCACTCATGTATTGATTTGACCCTTATTTTACCAGGTACGTTGACTGAGAACACATTCTCATTTACAGTAACAACCTGGGGAATAGTTACAGGGGAGAAGGATGAATGAGCCAATTGTAAACTGGGGACAATTAGGTGGCCAAGATGGTGTGAAGGCCAGATTGGGAATTTAGCCAGGAAACCGGGGATAACACCCCTACTCTTACGATAAGTGCCATGGGATCTTTAGTGACCACAGAGTCAGGACACTCATTTAACGTCCCATCTGAAAGCCAGCACCATACACAGGGCAATGTCTCCAATCTCTACCTCGGGTCATTGGGATATTGTTTTGAAAAGGGTGAAAGGGTGCATCATATTGGCCCTCCAACATCACTTTCAGCAGCATCTGGTCTCCCATCCAGGGACTGACCAGGACCAACCCTGTTTAGCTTCAGAAGCAAGCCAGCAGTGGGATACAGGGTTGAATGCTGCTGGAAAATGCAAAAACAAAACAACTATGGCTGATCTTGAGGAGGTTAATGTTGATGCTGCTATAGCAGCAGTTATATAAGAACTGGAGGGCATAAATTAATTGAAAGAACAGCAAATAACTGCATTGAAGGCTTTTCTTGAGAGAGAAGATGTTTTCGCTTTTCTCCCAACTGGGTTTGTCAAGCGTTTGGTAGTCAAGAAAATAGTCCCCCTCATGGAGGACTAGATCAGAGAGGCTGCGAAGCTGGGGATCAGTGTAAGTGATGACGTGGACATCCTCCATGGACATTGACAGAGTGGGCTTGTTTGACATTGCAACCGACAGTGCAGGCGACTACCGACTGACTAATCTACAAATCGCTGTAGGGCAGACCAACCCAAGAAGTGACTCTTCTTATAAACTGTATGCAAGAATGTGCCATGTGTTATCTTAGGAATTCAGCATCCTCTGTGTTGTCTTAGGAATTCAGCATTCTCTGTGTTGGTCTTTCCAAACCCCATTGTCAGAACATGTAGGTCTGATATCTGATTGGAGGTTAACTTTACAGAAATACTATTGGTCAACAACCCAGGTTTTGAATCCAAACAACTCAGAATGCTTAAAAAAGGGTCTAATAATCTCTTATTTGTTCCTGGCCTGCTGTAGTGAGACACTCTTTCTTTCTTTCTCTCTCCCTCCCATGAACTTTTGGGGCATGGCATATCAGGCTATTATTTCTCTCCCTCTCTGACCATGCTTAGAATAATGCCTTGTAATGCTTGTTAATCAAATCAAATGTTATTTGTCACATGCGCCGAACACAACAGGTGTAGATCTTACAGAGAAATGTTTACTTACAAGCCCTTAACCAACAATGCAGTTTTCAGAAAATACCAAAAAAAGTAAGAGATAAGAATAACAAATAATTAAAGAGCATCAGTAAATAATAATAGCGAGGCTATATACAAGAGGTGCTGGTACAGAGTCAATGTGCGGGGGAACCGGATTCGAGGTATTTGAGGTAATATGTAGAGTTGAAGTCCGAAGTTTACATACACCTTAGCCAAACACATTGAAACTCAGTTTTTCACAATTCCTGACATTTAATCCTACTAAAAATTCCCTGTATTAGGTCAGTTAGGATCACCACTTGATTTTAATGTCAGAATAATAGTAGAGAGAATGATAAATTTCAGCTTTTACTTCTTTCATCACATTTCTCGTGGGTCAGAAGTTTACATACACTCAATTAGTATTTGGTAGCATTGCCTTCAAATTGTTTAACTTGTGTCAAACGTTTCGGGTAGCCCTCCACAAGCTTCCCACAATGAGTTGGGTGAATTTTGGCCCAGTCCTCCTGACAGAGCTGGTGTAACTGAGTCAGGTTTGTAGGCCTCCTTGCAAGGCACACACTTTTACAGTTCTGCCCAAAAATGTTCGATGGGATTTAGGTCAGGGCTTTGGATGGCCACTCCAATACCTTGACTTTGTTGTCCTTCAGCCATTTTGCCACAACTTTCGAAGTTTGCTTGGGGTCATTGTCCATTTGGAAGACCCATTTGCGACCAAGCTTTAACTTCCTGACCGATGTCTTGAGATGTTGCTTCAATATATTCACAGAATTTTCCTTCCTCATGATGCCATCTATTTTGTGAAGTGCACCAGTCCCTCCTGCAGCAAAGCACCCCCACAACATGATGCTGCAACCCCCGTGCTTCACAGTTAGGATGGAGTTCTTCGGCTTGCAAGCATCCCCCTTTTTCCTCCAAACATAACAATGGCCATTATGGCCAAACAGCTCTATTTTTGTTTCATCAGACCAGAGGACTACGATCTTTGTCCCCATGTGCAGTTGCAAACCGTAGTCTCGCTTTTTTATGGCGGTTTTGGAGAAGTGGCTTCTTCCTTGCTGAGCGGCCTTTCAGGTTATGTCAATATAGGACTCGTTTTACTGTGGATATAGATACTTTTGTACCTGTTTCCTCCAGCATCTTCACAATGTCCTCTGCTGTTGTTCTGGGATTGATTTGCACTTTTCACACCAAAGTACGTTCATCTCTAGGAGACAGAACGCGTCTCCTTTCTCAGCGGTATGACGGCTGCGTGGTCCCATGGTGTTTATACTTGGGTACAATTTATTTTTTTTTTTTTTTTTTTACTTTTATTTAACCAGGAAGGGCTCATTGAGATTTGAAATCTCTTTTTCAAGAGCGTCCTGGCTAAGATAGGCAGCACCACGTCATTACAAAATTACAGACAAACAACGTAAAAAACTACAAGTAATCTGGTAAAAACCAAAGAATTCACAGAGTATAACAAAATCATAAAACAGCAATTTAAAAACATTGACAGGTCAATGTTTTGACCTGTCAAAACTTCCTGACGGGCCGTGGGGTACCTTCAGGCACTTGGAAATTATTCCAAAGGATGAACCAGACTTGTGGAGGTCTACAATAATTTTTCTGAGGTCTTGGCTGATTTATTTTGATTTTCCCATGATGTCAAGCAAAGAGGCGCTGAGTTTGAAGGTAGGCCTTGAAATACAACCACAGGTACACCTCCAATTGACTCAAATGAGCCATGAGCCAAGGCACAGTCAACTTAGTGTATGTAATCTTCTGACCCACTGGAATTGTGATACAGTGAATAATAAGTGAAATAATCTGTCTGTAATCAATTGTTGGAAAAATTACTTGTGTCATGCACAAAGTAAATGTCCTAACCGACTTGCCAAAACTATAGTTTGTTACCAAGAAATGTAAGTGTATGTAACTTCCGACTTCAACTGTAGAGGTAGGTAGAGTTATTAAAGTGACCATGCATAGGGAATAACAGAGTTCTCTGTTATTGTTCTCTCTATGCTGCTGCTATAACAGTAGCAGCAGCATAGAGGTGGGGGGGGGCGACCTAGACTTGGCGCTCCGGTACCGCTTGCCGTGCGGTAGCAGAGAGAACAGTCTATGACTAGGGTGGCTGGAGTATAGAGGTCCTGGATGGCAGGAAGCTTGGCCCCGGTGATGTACTGGGCCGTACACACTACCCTCTGTAGTGCCTTGCGGTTGGAGGCTGAGCTGTTGTTCCAGGCAGTGATGCAATCTGTCAGGATGCTCTCGATGGTGCAGCTACAGTGAGGGAGAAAGTATTTGATCCCCTGCTGATTTTGTACTTTTGCCCACTGACAAAGAAATGTTCAGTCTATAAGTTTAATGGTAGGTTTATTTGAACAGTGAGAGACAGAATAACAACAAAAAAATCAAGAAAAACGCATGTGAAAAATGTTAGGGGGGGAAATAAGTATTTGACCCCCTCTCAATCAAAAAGATTTCTGGCTCCCAGGTGTCTTTTATACAGGTAACGAGCTGAGATTAGGAGCACACTCTTCAAGGGAGTGCTCCTCATCTCAGTTTGATACCTGTATAAAAGACACCTGTCCACAGAAGCAATCAATCAATCAGATTCCAAACTCTCCACCATGGCCAAGACCAAAGAGCTCTCCAAGGATGTCAGGGACAAGATTGTAGACCTACACAAGGCTGGAATGGGCTACAAGACCATCGCCAAGCAGCTTGGTGAGAAGGTGACAACAGATGGTGCAATTATTCGCAAATGGAAGAAACACAAAAGAACTGTCAATCTCCCTCGGCCTGGGGCTCCATGCAAGATCTCACCTCGTGGAGTTGCAATGATCATGAGAACGGTGAGGAATCAGCCCAGAACTACACGGGAGGATCTTGTCAATGATCTCAAGGCAGCTGGGACCATAGTCACCAAGAAAACAATTGGTAACACACTACGCCGTGAAGGACTGAAATCCTGCAGCGCCCGCAAGGTCCTCCTGTAGAAGAAAGCACATATACATGCCCATCTGAAGTTTGCCAATGAACATCTGAATGATTCAGAGGACAACTGGGTGAAAGTGTTGTGGTCAGATGAGACCAAAATGGAGCTCTTTGGCATCAACTCAACTCGCCGTGTTTGGAGGAGGAGGAATGCTGCCTATGAGCCCAAGAACACCATCCCCACCGTCAAACATGGTGGAAACATTATGCTTTGGGGGTGTTTTTCTGCTAAGGGGACAGGACAACTTCACCGCATCAAAGGGACGATGGACGGGGCCATGTACAGTCAAATCTTGGGTGAGAACCTCCTTCCCTCAGCCAGGGCATTGAAAATGGGTCGTAGATGGGTATTCCAGCATGACAATGACCCAAAACGCACGGCCATGGCAACAAAGGAGTGGCTCAAGAAGAAGCACATTAAGGCCCTGGAGTGGCCTAGCCAGTCTCCAGACCTTAATCCCATAGAAAATCTGTGGAGGGAGCTGAAGGTTTGAGTTGCCAAACGTCAGCCTCGAAACCTTAATGACTTGGAGAAGATCTGCAAAGAGGAGTGGGACAAAACACCTCCTGAGATGTGTGCAAACCTGGTGGCCAACTACAAGAAACGTCTGACCTCTGTGATTGCCAACAAGGGTTTTGCCACCAAGTACTAAGTCATGTTTTGCAGAGGGGTCAAATTCTTATTTCCCTCATTAAAATGCAAATCAATTCATAACATTTTTCACATGCGTTTTTCTGGATTTTTTTGTTATTCTGTCTCTCACTGTTCAAATAAACCTACCATTAAAATTATAGAAAAAATCATTTCTTTGTCAGTGGGCAAACGTACAAAATCAGCAGGGGATCAAATACTTTTTTCCCTCACTGTATAAAACATTATGAGGATCTGAGGACCCATGCCAAATCTTTTCAGTCTCCTGAGGGGGATTAGGTTTTGTCCTGCCCTCTTCACGACTGTCTTGGTGTGCTTGGACCATGTTAGTTTGTTGGTGATGTGGACGCCAAGGAACTTGAAGCTCTCAACCTGCTCCACTACAGCCCCGTCGATGAGAATGGGGGCATGCTTGGTCCTGCTTTTCCTGTAGTCCACAATCATCTCCTTTGTCTTGATCACGTTGAGGGAGAGGTTTTTGTCCTAGCACAATACGGTCAGGTCTCTGACCTCCTCCCTGTAGTCTGTCTCATTGTTGTTATCAGGCCTACCACTGTTGCGTCATCGGCAAACTTATTGATGGTGTTGGAGTCGTGCCTGGCCGTGCAGTCATGAGTGAACAGAGAGTAGAGGAGGGAACTGAGCACGCACCCCTGAGGGGCCCCAGAGTTGAGGATCAGTGTGGCGGATGTGTTGTTACCTACCCTTACCACCTGGGGGCGGCCCGTCAGGAATTCCAGGATCCAGTTGCAGAGGGAGGTATTTCGCTTCGGGGTCCTTAGCTTAGTGATGAGCTTTGTGGGCACTATGGTGTTGAACGATGAGCTGTAATCAATGAAAAGCATTCACAAAGGTGTTCCTTTTGTCCAGGTGTGAAAGGGCAGTGTGGAGTGCAATAGAGATTGCATCATCTGTGGATCTGTTGGTTCGGCCATGACCAGCCTTTCAAATCATTTCATGGCTACAGATGTGAGTGTTACGGGTCGGTAGTCATTTAGGCATGTTACCTTAGTCTTCTTGGGCACAGGGACTACGGTGGTCTGCTTGAAAGTTGTTGGTTTTACAGACAGACAGGGAGAGGTTGAAAATGTCAGTGAAGACACTTGACAGTTGATCAGAGCATGCTCGGAGTACACGTCCTGGTAATCTGTCTGGTCCTGCGGCCTTGTGAATGTTGACCTGTTTAAAGGTCTTACTCACATTGGCTGCAGAGAGTGTGATCACAGTTGTCCGGAACAGCATGTTCAGTGTTATTTTCCTTGAAGAGAGCATAGAAGTAATTTAGCTCGTCTGGTAGGCTAGTGTCACTGGGCAGTTCTCGGCTGTGCTTCCCTTTGTAGTCTGTAATAGTTTGTAAGCCCTGCCACATCTGACGAGCCGGTGTAGTACGATTCAATCTTAGTCCTGTATTGACTCTTTGCCTGTTTGATGGTTCGTCGGAGGGCATAGCGAGATTTCTTATAAATGTCCGGGTTATAGTCCTGCGCCTTGAATGCGGCAGCTCTAACATTTAGCTCAGTGCGGATGTTGCCTGTAATCCATGGCTTCTAGTTGTAGTATGTACTTACAGTCACTGTGGGTACGACGTCATCGATGCACTTATTGATGAAGCCAGTGACTTATGTGGTGTACACCTCAATGCCATCAGAAGAATCCTGGAACATATTCGAGTCTGTGCTAGCAAAACCGTTCTGTAGCTTAGCATCTGCGTCATCTGACCACTTTTTTATTGAGTGACTGATGCTTCCTGCTTTAATTTTTGCTTGTAAGCAGGAATCAGGACGATTGAATTATGGTCAGATTTGCCAAATGGAGGGCGAGGGAGAGCTTTGCACGCGTCTCTGTGTGTGGAGTAGAGGTGGTCTAGAGTTTTTTTCCCCTCTGGTTGCACAAGCTCACAAAACTGACCAACTTACAATAAACAAATACGCACAAACCATGGGGGAAACAGAGGGTTTAAATAAGGAACATTATTATTGGAATAGAAACCAGGTGTGTATAATGAAGACAAAACAAACGGAAATTGAAAAGTGGATCGGCGGTGGCTAGAAGACCGGTGACGTCGACCGCCGCCCGAACAAGGAGAGGGACCGACTTCGGCGGAAGTCATGACAGCCTCTCGTCGCCGGATCCTCACAAGGCACCACGATCTCCTTCCGCGAAACCTCTTTCTCCTGCGAATGATGGGGATGAGGGCCTGTTCGGGTGACTGGAGTAAATCCCTCTCGTCCGACTCAATAAATAATTTTTTTTAGTCCCGTTCAAGGTGAGTAATCACTGTTCTGATGTCCAGAAGCTCTTTTCGGTCATAAGAGACTGTAGCAGCAACATTATGTACAAAGTAAGTTGCAAACAACGCGAAAAAACTATCAATGCAAAAAAAAAAAAAAAGAACAAAATAGCATGGTTGGTTAAGAGCCCATAAAACAGCAGCCATTCCCTCCGGCGCCATCTGACCACCAGACCAGCACAACTTTTATGAATTGTTGGAGGAGACTTGCTCCAACTGTACAGATTTTGGTAAATCAGAGATTATTGTTATTGGTGATTTTAATAAAGACATGCTCAAAAAGGACAATGCTACTTTTAAAGCTCTTAAGAATTGTTGTAATCAGTTTGCCTTACACCAGCTGATTGATGAGCCCACCAGGGTCTGTCATTCTACCCAAACCATCATTGACCTTGTGTTGGTGTCAGATAGTTGTAAACTATGGGCTCAGTGATCATTCTATAATTTTCTGTGGTAGGAAGGTTCAGAAAACAGTTTTAATTGTTATAATCCATAAAAACATTGGTCTATGAATAACTATAGTTCATTGTTCATTGTTAATTGTTTGAGCAAATTGGACTGGTCTGCTGTATTGAAATGCAATGAAGTGGAAAATGCCTGGGGCAATTTTAAATCATTGTTTTTAGATGCTGTAGACAAGCAGGCTCCATAATTTTGTTTTAGAATTAAGCAAAGAACAGAACCATGGATAAACGGTAACATTTTAAAGACAATTAAGCTTAGAAATGAACACTTTCTGGAGTTCAGGAAATCAAAAGAAGATTATGTTTTTATAGACTATAAGAATAAGAAATGAGGTTAACAGGATGATTGAGAAGGCCAAGAAATATTATTTTAATGACAAAATAGTTGAGAATAGGAACAATCCGAGTAAATTATGGAAATGTCTGAAGTTGTTAGGTTACAGTAAAATATTAGACCGAATCTTAGCTTGGACATTGGAGGAAAGGTTACATCAAACAAGACCAGTCTGAATAGTTATTTTATAACTATATTTAATACATTAGTTAATAAGTTACCTTTTCAATCAGTTTGCTATAGTCCAGCAGATTTACTAACAGCAGGGGATTCAAGTAAATGTTTTTAATTTGAAAAAGTCAACTGTGCTAAAGAAGCTGAAAGACCATTCGAAAGCAATTGGTTTTGACAGAGAATGAGATAGATCATGGAAACTATGGAAAGAGTGTGCAAAGCTGTCATCAAGGCAAAGGGTGGCAACTTTGAAGAATCTCAAATATAAAATATATTTTGATTTGTTTAACACTTTTTTGGTTACTACACAATTCCATATGTGTTATTTCATAGTTTTGGTGTCTTCACAATTATTCCACAATTTAGAAAATAGTAAAAATAAAGAAAAACCCTTGAATAAGTAGGTGTGTCCAAACTTTTGACTGGTACTGTATATATTTTGTAGGTATATTAACACAATTTTTTTGACAAAAAGTGATGATTGAAAAATTATATTAAAAAGACTGCATGGGGGCTTTAAGTTAATTTAAGGATTCATCCAAAAAACATGTATGTACTGCACAGCGCAAACTTGAACGTTGTGTGGTGTTCAATATAGACCTACATTCCATGAGAATTTTGAGAAAAAAAACATGCAGGGCTTGACATTAGCCTGTTTATCCACTTGTCCTTCAAGGAGGTATCGTGTCTTTGGCATAATTAAAAGTCAAGACTGTTATTTTATCAAATCAATTCTCTGTAATTATTATTACTTGATTAAACTAATCATGTAAATTTAATTCACTAGGAAGTCGGGGCACCACGGAAAATCTTCAGATTACAAAGTTATACTTTTCCAAATATAACTCTTCAGATATTTTAATATCTGATCAATTAGTCTTCTATTAATTAATTATTCTTTACCTCACGTCAATCTCTGCACGAACTCAGCCTTTACTATAAATCATCCATACACCAATTGGCTTAATCTTTTATTTACTAACTAACTAAACAATCACAGAAATGCATAAACATAATGGGTACTAACAAATGATAGGGAAGATTCCCTAGTGGGCTAAGCCAATAGGGCGGCTTGGTGGACAAAAGGAAGTGGGTGTGGACTGAGAAAGAAGAGGGGAAGACAAAAAGGATTACTACACACAGTTGATATTATATTAATTGAAATAGTAATCCTTTGCACATGAACACTCACTCATTCGGGAATAATTGCAGTCAATATATATTTATGCCCATGTGTCGTTGTGATCGTCTCTGTTGGAATCCGGTCCGTCTGCTGGAGAGTTCATCCGAGTCTCTCTCTCTCTTTCTGTTTCCCTGAAGATCAGTATTTCATGGTTAGGATAGATACTTCAGAGTACCATTCAGAAATGTTCTCTTAGAATAGGTGTTTCGGCGGTTGTCGGTTTTCTCGTCCCAGATTTAAATATTTTCTAGCTGCAGACTAGTAATTAGTATCTAAGATTTGCTCTTATTCTGTAGGGATCAATACTCACAGAGTTTAACCATTTCCAGCCGTGTAGCCAATGCTCCACGTGGTATGGTTAGAAATTCAATAACGATTCGCAATCACAGCTCACGCTGTGGGTTTGCTTTGTCTTGGTACTCAAACCTGTGCCACCTCAGCTTACACCGAGGTATGTGTGGTCTTAACTATTTGCAATCACAGCTCACGCTGTAGGTTTGCTTAATCTGAAGAGGATTTTCTTAGGAGGGGGTTTTATTCGTAACAATAGGAAAGGGCTGTTCCATGACGCCAGATCATGTCTGTGCTCACGTGGGCGGGACAATGACTTAGTTAAACTTTAAAGGGAACATCATTTCACAAATAGTTTCATCTTTACTCATTCATTTAATACAATAATTGTATACAAGAATACAATAATTAGATGCAAACGTCATAACGAAGGCACCTGTATAAACAGAGTTAGGGTAATGTGGCTGTATTGTCTATCATGAGGTCACGAACATGAAACAAAACCGACCGGGTCGTAGCTGGCTTCTCCACCAACCGTTTACACATTCTCCAAAATATGGATATTGTTCAGTTCTCAAATTCTGTGATGTAGTAGAAGTTTATTTGTTCTACTGTGAAACTCTCTCCATATTGCATGGCCAGGGAGAGTCTCTTTACGGAATTTATGATGTGGGGGTTAAGTTGTAAATCTGCCCCCCCTCCCAACAGGAGAGGGGGTTGTTCACATCTCTGATAGCCAATTCACTGAAAGGGCTAGCGTCATGACAGAGGTGACTCAAGGAGGTGACTGAAAATGTTGTTGTGTTGTTTGATGCAAGATAACATTTTTGTTACAGAGATTCAGACAAATTATGCTACACTCTGCCTATTGGATACTTAGCTTATCCAAGCCTGTCTCAAAATAAAACACTGCCCCTTAAAGACAAAAAAAAGCTCTTTACCTGACTCTTTTCAAAGATGTCTAGAAATGTATACATTTTGTGCTCTTGTAGGAAGCAATCACTCCCCTACTGCTGACTAAAAATGTTCTATAACTGGGCTAATAACTCACTAACTAGCAAAGGATCTGAACAAAATGTGCACACATGCAGCTTTTGCTTTGATCTCAAAACAAGCGCATCTACTAATGACTGCTCATGATGTAAACACAGTCCAGTTCAAAGTAAATGGCACAGATCCATGAGTGGCAATGCTCTATTTGCATGTAGGCCTACTGCCGCTCTGATTGTTTATGCTGAACAGGTCTATGTACTGTAGAGTACGGGCTGAATAGTGTGTGTCATTGCAATAGAATCCTTCTCCGATGCGTTCTGCCTAAATCAAAATCTCTTGGATAGCTTGTTTTGTTTCGGTATGTTGCATTGACAGTGGTGATTATTGCGTTGATTCAATCACAATTTCCAGGGAAAGGTTGATAGTGATAGGTTCTAAATCAAGAGTAATAACTCACAGACGCTTAGTAAAGCTCAAACCAAGTTTATTCACCCACTGGGTCACACAGCTGCATAAGACAAAGACATATTCACACAAGCACTGGTATTTAACCTTTCCTCCTATGCTGAGTCTCCTCCTTACACTTCTGAACAGCCAATGCATATCTGTTGCTAGACAGAACTTTAGTGATACCTGTTCTTCCTCACTTCATCTGGCCTGACCTCGGCCCACATTCCTCACTCCTCCCCAACTCAAGGCTATCCTGTTGACTTGTACCAGACTGTGGCCCTTCTCCTTTCCATAGGATCCCTAATGTCTAACAATAACATACGTGACCTGATTCAGGAAACTAGTCGTATTTCGCAAGTCACGACTTCACAGGAGAGCCGTTTGAACGTAATTTTTTTTTTTTTTATCAATATGCGTTATTGGCCAGAAATGCCTTCTCGAACATGTGAACTTTCATGTGCCTTAATATCAAACGTGTATGCCATCTGTAAATACGAATAAAATTGTTAAATTACGAGCCTAGTTGGTTTAGCCACAGAAAAAGACAGCGAACTTCCCGCTAGCCATGATTGGCTGAGATGATGAGTGGGCTGGACATGCCGAGAGATTAGTTTGTTGTGATGGACTACTTTCTGGAGGTCGATCGTTGCATGCTGAATCTCTCTGACTCTGAAAATGAATAAGTCTGCCGTGAAGTTTTCATCCATGTAAACGGGTAAGAATCTAACATTGAACCTGTTAGCTAGCTATGACAATCAGTTTGTATTGCTCGTTAAGGTACCTTTACATCTGGACACTTTCTGTTTACCTTGAATTTTTCCTTATTGTAGGCAACTACCACTTTTAGTCTTAATGTTTACTACACTACTCACTGTTTAGCACATGACCTCACATGTGAATGCTTAAAGAGATGGGTGGGGCTGGCGTAAGAGAGAGTGAATTTTGCTGAATGGGTGAAGACAAAGGAGAGGTCTCCAGTAGGTACCAAAAAATTCAAAGGCCCTTTTCTCAAAAGTGAATTTACAAGTGTATCAACTTTCAAAGCAGAATTACTTTCCATTGTTCGTCAAAAAATACAGTGTATGATATACAATTATGTAGCTCTGAGTCTCTACTTTTTACCAATGTAAAAAACCCAATTTCAAATTTTGCTGCATAAGACCGGATCCAGGTGGGAGTCACATATTCTAACAGAACATACATTTCTACATTCCCCTCTCTCCCTCAGTGACATGAATAAGGATATTTCATATTTTCAAGTTTAGAAGTCAGAACCCATCAATAGTGCTAATAGGGAAAACTCTCGAACAGTGGTCACCAACCTTTTCTGAGTTAAGATCAGTTTGAGTCAAAATGCAAGCCGAGATCTACCACTCAGATTTTTTTTTAACATGCCGTAAACTTTTCACACATACCAAAAAACGTGTGTGATCATTCTACAGGCGTCCTTGCAGCGTACGCTCAAACCGTTGTGATTATAACGCTTATTTAGAACGTCCAATTTCGATTAACGCAGCAGTCAGCGTTTGAGCTTGCCACACTTTTTTTCACAGGAACATTTTGCACAAACACAGTCCTTACAAAGTTATGTCCTGAATGTGACCAATTTATTTTTGCATGCAATGTTCAGACATTCACAGAAATAGTGACAGCATGCACAATCATCCAAACCGGAAAATGTGGGCTATATTAGTCCTAGCGCTAACTGAGGAAAGACTGACGTAACACAATTGGTCATATTTTACGTACATAACTCTCGGCTGACAGAAACTACAATATGAATTAGCTAACAGCAACTACTATTTATAATTAATCACATCAAGGGTGATCTCACCATTGATCGAAATAATTGAGTAAAACACTTTCCAGAAAGCAAAAATAATTCGATGATGGGTATTTTGTGAGTGCCGCCATGCTTGTTTTTTAGTGTCAAAAAAAGATAAGAGGCGACAAGATGATTTCGGTCTGTTTGCAGTATGCATATTGAAGGGGGTGTGTCGTCTATGATCATTCACTTCTCTTCATTCACTTCCGAAAGTTTACTCGAAAGGTAAGTCAAACATTCCTTCACCTCATTGTAACATCTTGGTCTGACAGACGTTTACGTGACACCCAGAATGCATTGTATACACACATGCAGTGCATTCGGAAAGTATTTCAACCCCTTGACTTTTTCCATATTTTATTACATTACAGATTTATTCTAAAATTGATTGAACTGTTTTTTCCCCCCTCATCAATCCTACATACAGTACCAGTCAAAAGTTTGGACACACCTACTCATTCCAGGGTTTTTCTTTATTTTACTATTTTCTACATTGTATAATAATAGTGAAGACATCAAAACTATGAAATAACACATATGGAATGATGTAGTAACCAGAAAAGTGTTAAAAAAATACAATTTTATTTTGGATCTTAGATTCTTCAAAGTAGCCACCATTTGCGTTGATGACATATTTGCACAATCTTGGCATTCTCTCAACCAGCTTCATGAGGTAGTCACCTGGAATGCATTTCAATTAACAGGTGTGCCTTCTTAAAAGTTAATTTGTGGAATGTCTTTCCTTCCTAATGCGTTTGAGCCAATCACTTGTGTTGTGACAAGGTAGGGTTGGTATACAGAGGATAGCCCTATTTTGTAAAAGATCAAGTCCATATTATGGCAAGAACAGCTCAAATAAGCAAAGAGAAATGACAGTCCATCATTACTTTAAGACATGAAGGTCAGTCAATACTGAACATTTCAAGAACTTTGAAAGTTTCAGCAAGTGCAGTCGCAAAAAAACATAAAGCGCAATGATGAAACTGGATCTCATGAGGACCGCCACAGGAAAGGAAGACCCAAAGTTACCTCTGCTGCAGAGGATAAGTTCATTAGAGTTACCAGCCTCAGAAATTACAGCCCAAATAAATGCTTCACAGAGTTCAAGTAACAGACACATCTCAACATCAACTGTTCAGAGGAGACTGCGTAAATCAGGCCTTCATGGTCAAATTACTGCAAAGAAACCATTACTAAAGGACACAAATAAGAAGAAAATTATTGTTTGGACCAAGAAACACGAGCAATGGACATTAGACCGGTGGAAATCTGTGCTTTGGTCTGATGAGACCAAATTTTAGATTTTTGGTTACAACCACCATGTCTTTGTGAGACGCAGAGTAGGTGAACGGATGATTTCCTTATGTGTGGTTCCCACCGTGAAGCATGGAGGAGGAGGTGTGATGTTTGGGGGTGCTTTGCTTGTGACACCATCTGTGATTTATTTAGAATTCAAGGCATACTGACCAGCATGGCTACCACAGCATTCTGCAGCGATATGCCATCCCCTCTGGTTTGCGTTTAGTGGGACTTTCATTTGTTCAACAGGACAATGACCCAAAACACACCTCCAGGCTGTGTAAGGGCTATTTGACCAAGAAGGAGAGTGATGGAGTGCTGCATCAGATGACCTGGCCTCCCCAATCACCTGACCTCAACCCAACCCTGAGTTGGACTTCAGAGTGAAGGAAAAGCAGCCAATAAGTGCTCAGCATATGTGGGAACTCCTTCCAGACTGTTGGAAAAGCCTTCCTAGTGAAGCTGATTGAGAGAATGCCAAGAGTGTGCAATGCTGTTATCAAGGCAAAGGGTGGCTACTTTGTAGAATCTCAAATATAAAATATATTTAGATTTGTTTAACACTTTTTTGGTTACTACATGATTGTGTTATTTCATAGTTTTGATGTCTTCACTATTATTCTACAATGTAGAAAATAGTAAAAATAAATAAAAACCCTTGAATGAGTAGGTGTGTCCAAACTTTTGACTGGTACTGTACATACTGTATGCTACAGTAGAAACGACAACACGAAATACAGAAAATAAGACACTTACTTTTATAGGAACACACACATGTCCAAAGTTATTACTTATAAGGAAAACAAGAATGAATGCAATGCGAGCACAAGTTTGTGCAAACTGTGCAAATGTCGCATACTTGATCTGCAGAAACACTAGGGAAGTGCTTGGGCTGTCCTCGAAGAGAGAAGTTTGTCTGGCAAAGTAAAGAAATCAAACAGAAATTCTCTGCAACACTGAAATGGGCTACTTCTATGTGAATTAATGAGGAGGCGGAACACACCTCAATTGAAACTGTTCTTAGAAAATAAAACATGTTAGAAATTTATTTGAAATTGACAAGTTGAAAGATAGCCTATAGATAAATAGCAGGTAGCACGTGTTAACTGTCCTGTTGCGTAACAATAACATTTGGAACAGTGGGTGCATTCTGACATCACATTCATAAAACAACTCAAGCTGGGGCGGCCGTTAGAGATATTTATTCAACATTAACCAATTAAAAACAGTACTGTCGCAATGAGGTTTGTGCAGTAAGCTATTGGCCCATTTCATTATTATAATATTGTCTTTGCTTGATTTGCCCTGCCAACATATTGTTGTTCAGGCCGTTTAGGTAGGCTATAATAGATATGGTAATAGATATGTTGTTGTATTACTTGTGAAGCACAGCTGAGTGAGCATACATTTCAATAATTTGCTTTTTATTTTTATTTTACTGGGCTGATGGTGCCTGTATCTAATGATCAGTCAGCGGAGGGAGAGAGCAACATCCCTCTGCTATCCCTTTCCTCCACTTACACTGACCAAAAAGAAACAGTCTTCCAGATGATGGCGAAACTCGAGTCATTCCGCATTATTTCTGCCTCATGCACAAATTCATGTTGTAACTCCTATGAACAGAGAAATTGACATTTTCCTCAATATTAAAAAAGACCCAAGCCGCTAATATTAAGAGAGAACTTGGTTAAATACAATGGGGCAATTTCACTTGACATGTGGACTGACGATTTTCAAAAAATAGGCATGATGGGCTTTTGGTTTCTCTCCCTATAAAAACAAAAAATTCTAAATTACAAACTGGTTTTATTAAAAAAAAAATGTAAGAATGTCTCACCCCATGTTCAAGAATGGCCTATTAACCTTTATTCAGATTACAACCACTCACTTTCGGTTATTTGAAAACGAAATAATCTCCAAAATATTGTTATTTTTTAAACAAGCCATAGAAATTGTCTTGAGATTTCAGTTTAATCCACCAGAAAAGACAGAGCAAATAGTACAACAAATATTGTGGTTAAACTCAAATATTCTAATTGATAAAAAAAAACTGAATCAATTGGAACATTTATCAAGTCGAACCACAAAATGTCGGATAGGGCATATACTGTACAGTATCTATGCTTTTGTTAAACAAGCCATAGAAAGTTGGTTGCAATTTCTGTTTAATCCACAAGAAAAGACAGAACAAATACAACAAATATTGTGGTTAAACTTAAATACACTAATTGCTAAAAAATTGGAAACTTTATCAAGTGGAAGGAGGAAAAAGTAAGGAACTTTATCAAGTGGAAGGAGGAAAAAGTAAGGAACTTGTCTGTCAGTCCTGCATTAAAGACCAAAATAAGTTAAAGAAAATTGTGATGAATAAAAATATATACCAGTTTCATTTAAGGACCAAAAAATTGACAGCTGTGCCATATAGATTGCAAAATAGTTGGTAAGGGTTAGGACTGGAAATGAGATTGTAAACTCTGCAAACAACGTTTCCGCTCTGAGAAAGAGAATGGTAAATGACTGTAATTAATACATTCATTCAATGGAATAAAAAAGAGGCCATCCACCTATGATAGGCTATTAGCAGGACAATAGACTCTTGCCAAAAAGGAGGGTAGGCAAGGAGGATAGGGAGAGCATTGTATTTAAAGACACTGCACAGTGGCCAATAAACATATGCATTTTGAAATAGTAAAAAATAAATAAATATGAATTTTTTAACGTAACATCTATGGTAGATGCTGTGTTTTTTGTTGATGGCCAATAACAGTTACATTTTCTCCGTCGCCCACACTCACTTTAGAAATTTGGATAATAAAGCATTTAAAGGCTGACATTGGTTGATTTTAATTCTTCTGACAGCCAAAATTCTAACTCCACCCATATCTTTTGGACTTTGTAACATTCCCAGAAAGCATGAATTGTTATAACCTACTGCAGGCCTAAAACCTAAAGGTTTAACCTTTTCAATTAATGATTATATTGAAGATAGAAGCTACCTCTTAATGAGTTCGAGAGTCGATCTGTTATCCAACGATTATTATTATTATTATTAACCCTGCGTTATAATTATATTAAAGCCCTTTAGCGATTAGATAACATGTTTTCAAACACTTGTTTTTCACAAGGGCTATTAGCAGGACAATAGACACGATGTGGTCCCAAAAACACCTCTCTGACATAGGGTCCAGCATTCTCTTGATGGTGTCATTGAATGTCTAGCCAGCTTTGATCCATGCCTGGGCCTGCAGAACACAAAGATCTTTGTTTGTCAGACGGTGCCTTTATTCGAAACTACAGAACAGTACAAAACACTCAAGTTTCTTCAACTGATGGGCTATCAGCAGGACAATAGACTCTTATCGTGTACACCGAATGCATTGTTTTCTAACCACATCTGGATGGATCCATAACAAATTACTATGGGAATAAATATCACTGAATAACAGAAATATTGGAATAAAGCAGGCTAATGAAGGCAACAAATTGTTGCTCACTGGAACATCCAAAGTCATCCAATTATTATAATAGGATTTGAACCAATAGCCTACCTGCGTGTGGTCAACTATTTCATCACCGTTTCGCGCTGCTCTGAGACAAGCATGGGGACTGTTCTTGATAAATCAATTACATTTTTGTTTTCACTGAATCTCCATTTGGGTTTTGGTTAGCCTACAATTAGGCTGTGGAAATGTTAGGATTATTTTGCTCTTCACTCTTCACACTTGCTCTTCACTCGGAGTCACTACTCCCAACCAGTTGCGTTGTATAGCGTCATATTTTCCCAACGGAAACCCTGAGGGTTTTGTTTTTTGTTTTTTTTGGAACAGAAACAACATAATATTAATCAAATTAATTGAGCAAAATTTCTTAAAATCAGTCCCATATGTGACACGATTCAGGAAACTAGGCATATGGTCACAAGTCATGACTTAACAGGAGAGCCGTTTGAACGTAAAAAAACAGAAGAAAAAAATGTAGGGGGCAGAAATGCCTTCTTGAACATGTGAACTTTCATGTACCTTAATAACAAACTCGTATGCCATCTGTAAATACGAATAAAATTGTTAAATTACGAGCCAGAAATTTCAAAAGGCAGAAATTTCAAAGGAAATTTTCTCAAAAGTGAAGTTGATCAACTTTCAAAGCAGAATTACTTTCCCATTGTTCCTCAAATGCAATGTATAATATACCATTTTGTAGTCTCTACTTTTATATAATGTAAAAAACACAATTTCACATTTTGCTACATAAGACCGAATCCAGGTGGTGAGTCACATATACTATGTTCTTACAAAAAAAGGTTATAAATTCTCTAGTACAGACAATATTAAAAACAGTCAAATGCTTCTCAAAGACGCTCTCTGCTAGCACTAACTAGCATTAATGACAACAATGGCTGACACTTAAATAACGTGCCATACATTTCTGCGGCAGCCCGCAAGCTGTGTTGCATTACAACAAAACTTTTAAAGGAAGAACCACTGTATGTATGGAGTGTAATGTATTTACTGTTTCATTCACGTTTTCAAGTTCTGGTTACCAATCATGCATTCCAATTCTTGCATAGATTGTAATGGACACAAATGTTGTGTGTCAAATATTTTTTTGAAGGTTGTGCTGATTATGATGAGCTAATGCTAAGCTATTTGCCAGCTACTGTATGTGTGGCGCCATGTTTGTAGACATCACATAATGCATTCCGGGTGTTACGTAAACAATGTTATATGATGTTATGTTGTAACAAAATGAGGTGAAGAGATGGTTCACTCATCTTTCAAGTATACTTCTGGAAGTGAATGATGGTAGACGACACACCCCCTTCAACATGCATACTCGAAACGACCAAACTCATCTTGTCTCTTCTTCTTATCTTTGGTTGACATGAAAAGAAAACATGGCAGCACGCACAAACCACCCGTCATCACATAAAAAATTAAGTGTTTAACTTATTTAGATCAATGGTGAGCTCACCAGTGATGAGATGAATTGTAAATGGTTATTTCTATTAGCTAATTCATATTAATGTTTCTGTCAGCCCAAGCGTTAGATAAATATGATCGCTTGTGTTACATCAAACTTTACTTCAATTAGCGCTAAGAATAACAGCCTACATTTTCCGGTTTGGATGATTGTGTTATGCTGCAGCTACTTCTGTGAATGTCTGAACATTGCATCCAAAAATAAACTGGTAACATTAAGGACATAACATTGTAAGGACTGTTTTTTCTGTGAAAAAACTGTGTGGCCAGCTTCAATCATAACTGGACGTTCTAAATAAGCGTGCTAATCACCCCGGTTTGAGCGTACTCTGCAGGGACCACTGTATAATGATCACACCCGTTTGTTGGTAAGTGTCAAAGGGTTATTAAATGCTTTGCCAGATTCTTTGCCGTATTACTTTAGTGTATTGTTGCAAACAGAATGCATGTTTTGGAATATTTGTAGTCTGTACAGGCTTTATTCTTTTCACTCTGTCTATGAGGTTAGTATTGAATCCTACAATGTCGTTGAATCATTCTCAGTTTTCTCCTATTTTAAAGTCACCATTGGCCTCATGGTGAAATCCCTGAGCGGTTTGCTTTCTCTCCGGGCAAACTGAGGTAGGAAGGACGCTTGTATCTTTGTAGTGACTGTATTGATACAACATGCAAAGTGTAATAAAAAACTTTACCTTGCTCAATGGGATATTGAACGTCACATTTTTTTTACCAATAGGTGCCCTTCGTTGCAAGGCATTGGAAAACCTCCCTGGTCTTTGTAGTTGAATCTAAATTTGAAATTCAGTACTCAACTGAGGGACCTTACAGTTAATTGTATGTGTGGGGTACAGAGACGAGGTAGACATTTAAAAATAATGTTAAATACTGTTATTGCACACTAGTGGTGCACGGGTCAGCTGTTTGTTCATCTACAGGTGCCCGCAACTGCTATTAGCCCATTCCCAACTGTCCGACTAGATGTGATGAAGTGAAAGCTGAGGCCTGCACCCGACCCTAACCCTCAAATATAGAAAATTATCTATAGGCAGTAGTCAAAGACGGTAGAACAATTTTTTTGACAGGTGGTGCATGATTTTTTGTTGTTGCTTGTTTTAGAAACAGTTGAAGTCTTCTTCTTCCTTGCTGAGCAGTCTTTCAGGTTATGTCGAGATAGGACTCGTTTCACTGTGGATATAGATACTTTTGTACCTGTTTCCTCCAGCATCTTCACAAGGTCCTGTGCTGTTGTTCTGGAATTGATTTGCACTTTTTTCAAACAAAAATAAGTTCATCTCTAGGAGACAGAACGTGTTTCCTTCCTGAGCGGTATGACGGCTGCGTGGTCCCATGGTGTTTATACTTGCATACAATTGTTTGTAAAGATGAGCGTGGTACCTTCAGGCATTTAAAAAATGCTCCCAAGGATGAACCAGGCTTGTGGAGGTCTCAATTTATTTTCTGAGGTCTTGGCTGATTTCTTTTGATTTTCCCATGATGTCAAGCAAAGATGCACTGTGTTTGAAGGTAGGCCATAAAATACATCCACAGGTACACCTCCAATTGACTCAAATGATGTCAATTAGCCTATCAGAAGCTTCTAAAGCCATGACAAAATTTTCTGGAATTTTCCAAGCTGTTTAAAGGCACAGTCAACTTAGTGTATGTAAACTTCTGACCCACTGGAATTGTGATACAGTGAAATAATCTGTCTGTAAACATTTGTTGGAAGAATTACTGTCATGCACAAAGTAGATGTCCTAACCGACATGCCAAAACTATAGTTTGCTATTAACTACTTACGGAGTGGTGGGGCGTATATTGATGAATGTTTAATAATTCAAGTGTTGCATAGTCATCAAAAGCTCTGATTCTTGGCAATATCACAGCGTTGTCAGATTTCAAAAAGGCTTCACGGCGAAAGCACAACATTTCATTGTTTGAGGGTAGCACCTCTAATATTTATGCATTAGCATAAATCCATAACCCAACACGGGTCTCACAAAACGCATAAAATCGCTAATATAAAATCGCTTACCTTTGATGAACTTCTGCTGAGGGCTTCCCAAGTGTCCAACGAAGACAATCCATGCTTCTTTGGTTAGAAAAAGTCATTTATTATATCCATAAATCTCCGTTTGGTTGGCGCATTTTGATCATAAAATCCACCGTTGAGTTGCCCATTGAACCGTGAAGAGAACACGTTCAAATTATACCTGTACACTTTCTCCAAACAAATCAAACATAATTTTTAATGTATCCTTAGGTATCCTTTTGTGTATATTTGCTGTAATATTTCAACTGGACGATAACGTGAACGATAGGAAAGAAAAATAAAGTGGTGCGCGTTTACAAAAGTGGTCGCCTGACAATTTCCTGTTCCTATCTGTTCTGGTCACTCCTAGAATTCCCAGACTTTGTATATAGACTGTTGACATCTAGTGGAAGCCATAGGTACTGTAGTCTCAGTCCTACATAAAGTTGTATGCAATAGGCACAATGGAGAAGATGCTCATTTACAAAAACAACTGCAAATCCGGATGGATTTTCCTCTGGTTTTTGCCTGCTATATGACTTCTGTTATACTCACATACATTATTTTAACACTCTTAGAAACTTCAGAGTGTTTCCTATCCAATAGTACTAATTATGTGCATATCCTATTTTCTGGGCCTGAGTGGCATGCATTTTACTTTGGGCACGCCAGACTCTCCAAAACCGTCACCTATGCAGCCGCTCCCTAAGAAGTTAACAAGAAATTTGTGGAGTGGTTGAAAACGAGTTTTAATGACTCCAACCTAAGTGTATGTAAACTTCCGACTTCAACTGTATGTTTCTGCTCATAATTTCCCACATTTTGGTAGGCTAGTTGTTAGTCAACTTGTCTATAATTAGATACATCCAGCTTCTCTTCTGTCATTATATGTTGCCCTAGAAGACTCAACAGACCCTTGCACATCTAGGGCGGTAGGTAGCCTAGTGGTTAGAGCGTTGGATGACTAGTAACTGAAAGGTTACAAGATCGAATCCCTGAGGTGATAAGGTAAAAATATGTTGTTCTGCCTCTGAACAAGACAGTTAATCCACTGTTCCTAGGCCATCATTGAAAATAAGAATTTGTTCTTGACTTACTTGCCTAGTTAAGGTGAAATAAAATTAAAAAAAACGGAATAATGATAGAATTAATGATTCAATCTAGTTGACATTGGCAACTTCATTTGCAGATCAAAGGCATTTTAGGGACTGGGAAGAAAATGCAATAACACAACAACAAAAAATGTTTGCAAAATTTCAGTTTGACCAGTTGTGAGGAAATAGAAAGCTGTGAAAATGACAAAGTGTTTCTGATAAGATTTCAGTTCGGCTTGGATGCATTTTTTATGTGGCTGATAAGACATCACTTCTACAGATGGTTTCTAACTGAGAATTCGCATTCTCTCAAGATGCTGAAAGAAAGAAAATAATATTTGTCCACTTCTGTTCCCAAGTAAAAATTTTGCCTACATTTGGTGTATAATTTTTCTGCAAGAAATGCTTAATTCTGCAGGAGTTAATATTAAGGCTATGTGAGTGTCAAGGTTCTCTGTGATGCCGGTAAGGCAGAGTCAGGCGCAGGACAACGAATATGAGTGTTCAATAGCTTTACTCAAAATTCCAAAATACATGAGTGGGAAAAACAACCACTCGAAAACACGGAAAACAAAGTAACACAAACAATCACGCACTAAAATATGAGGGGAACAGAGGGTTAAATAAGGAACATGTAATAATGGGAATGTAAACCAGGTGTGTGAAAAAGGAAGACAAAACCAACAGAAAATGAATAATGGATCGGTGGCGGCTAAAAGGCCGGTGACGTCGACCACCGAAAGCCACCCGAGCAAGGAGAGGGACCAACTTCGGCTGAAGTCGTGACAGTACCCCCCCCCCCCCCTTGACGCGTGGCTCCAGCAGCGCACCGACACCCGCCTGGGGGACGACCCGGAGGACGAGGCGCAGGGCTATCCGGGTGGAGACGGTGAAACTCCCGCAGCAACAAAGGGTCTAGGATGTCTCTCACCGGCACCCAGCATCTCTCCTCCGGACCGTACCCCTCCTACTCCACAAGGTATTGGAGGCCCCCTGCCCGACGCCTTGAGTCCATAATGGCTCGAACAGTATACGCCGGGGCCCCCTCGATGTCCAGAGGAGGCGGAGGAACCTCCCGCACCTCAGACTCCTGGAGTGGACCAGCCACCACTGGCCTGAGGAGAGACACATGGAACGAGGAATTAATACGGTAATCTGGGGGAAGCTGTAACTTATAACATACCTCGTTCAATCTCCTCAGGACTTTAAAGGGCCCCACATACCGCGGAACCAGCTTCCGGCAGGGCAGGCGGAGGGGCAGGTTTCGGGTCGAGAGCCAGACCCTGTCCCCCGGTGCAAACACCGGGGTCTCACTGCGGTGGCGGTCGGCGCTCGCCTTCTGCCGCCTCACGGCTCATTGCAGTTGCGCATGGGCGGCCTCCCAGGTCTCCTCCGAGCACGTAAACCATTCATCCACCGCAGGAGCCTCAATCTGGCTCTGATGTCACAGTGCCAGAACCGGCTGGTACCCCAGTACGCACTGGAAAGGGGAGAGACCAGTGGAGGAGTGGTGGAGTGAGTTTTGGGCCATCTCTGCGCAGGGGATGAAAACTGCCCACTCCCCCGGCCGGCAATGGCAATAGGACCGCAGAAACCTACCCACATCCTGGTTGACTCTTTCCACCTGCCCGTTACTCTCGGGGTGAAAACCTGAGGTAAGGCTGACCGAGACCCCCAGACGTTCCATAAACGCCCTCCAAACCCTGGACGTGAACTGGGGACCCCGATCAGAAACTATATCCTCAGGAACCCCGTAATGCCGGAAGACATGGATGAACAAGGCCTCCGCAGACTGTAGGGCCGTAGGGAGACCGGGCAAAGGAAGGAAGCGGCAGGACTTAGAAAACCGATCCACAACGACCAGGATTGTGTTGTTACCCTGTGACGGCGGAAGATCCGTCAAAAAGTCCACCGACAGGTGTGACCAAGGCCGGTGTGGAATGGGTAGGGGTTGTATCTTCCCTCTGGGCAGGTGCCTAAGTGCCTTGCACTGAGCGCACACCGAGCAGGAGGAAACATAAACCCTCACGTCCTTAGCTAAGGTGGACCACCAGTACTTCCCACTAAGACAACGCACTGTCCGACCGATGCCAGGATGACCAGAGGAGGGTGACGTGTGGGCCCAATAGATCAGACGGTCGCAGACAGCAGACGGAACGTACATACGCCCAGCTGGACACTGAGGTGGAGTGGGCTCTGTACGTAATGCCCGCTCGATGTCCGCGTCCAACTTCCACACCACCGGTCCCACCAGGCAAGAGGCCGGAAGCATGGGAGTGGGATCTATGGACAGCTCCTCTGTGTCAAACATCCGGGACAGTTCGTCTGCCTTAGTGTTTTGGGAACCTGGTCTGTAGAATAGGGTGAAAACAAAACGGGTGAAAAACATGGCCCACCTTGCCTGGCGAGGGTTCAGTCTCCTCGCCGCCCGGATGTACTCCAGATTGCGGTGGTCGGTCCAGATGAGAAAAGGGTATTTAGCCCCCTCAAGCCAATGTCTCCACACCTTCAGAGCCCTGACGACAGCCAACAGCTCCCGGTCCCCCACATCATAGTTGCGCTCCGCCGAGCTGAGCTTCTTCGAAAAGAAAGCACAGGGGCGGAGTTTAGGTGGCGTACCCGAGCGCTGAGAGAGCACAGCTCCTATCCCAGCCTTGGACGCGTCCACCTCCACGATAAATGCCAAAGAGGGTCCGGATGAGCCAGCACGGGAGCCGAGGTAAACAGAGCCTTCAGTTGACCAAAAGCCCTGTCCGCCTCAGCTGACCACTGCAGTCGCACCGGTCCCCTCTTCAGCAGTGAAGTAATGGGAGCCGCTAACTGACCAAAGCCCCGGATAAACCTCCGGTAGTAGTTGGCAAACCCTAAAAACCGCTGCACTTCCTTTACCGTGGTGGGAGCCGGCCAATTACGCACGGCTGAAATACGGTCACTCTCCATCTCCACCCCTGACGTGGAAATGCGGTACCTTAGGAAGGATATGGACTGTTTGAAGAACAGACATTTCTCAGCCTTGACGGACAGGTCATGCTCCAACAGTCGACCAAGCACCTTGCGCACCAGGGACACATGCTCGGCGCGTGTAGCGGAGTAAATCAGAATGTCGTTGATATACACCACTACACCCTGCCCGAGCAAGTCCCGGAAAATCTCGTCTACAAATGCCTGGAAAACTGATGGGGCATTAATTAACCCGTCCGGCATGACACGGTACTCATAGTACCACTAAATGCCGTTTTCCACTCGTCCCCCTCCCGGATACGCACCAGATTGTATGCGCTCCTGAGATCCAATTTTGTGAAGAAGCGCGCCCTGTGCATTGACTCGATCGCACTGGGTATGAGAGGCAGTGGGTAGCTGTACCTCACAGTGATCTGATTGATACCTCGATAGTCAATACACGGGCGCAGACCTCCATCCTTCTTCTTCATAAAAAATAAACTTGAGGAGGCAGGTGAAGTGGATGGCCGAATGTATCCCTGCCCCAGAGATACGGAGACATATGTTTCCATAGCCTCCGTCTCCTCCTGTGACAGAGGATACACGTGACTCCTGGGAACTGCTGCGTCTACCAGGAGATCTATCGCACAATAGATCTATCGCACAATCCCCCCTTCGATGGGGTGGTAATTGAGTCGCCTTCTTTTTACAGAAGGCGAGAGCCAAATCGGCATATTCAGAGGGGATGTGCACGGTGGAGACCTGGTCTGGACTTTCCACCGTAGTCGCACCGATGGAAACACCTACACACCTCCCCGAGCAACTCTCGTGACCATCCCTTGAGAGCCCTCTGTTGCCACAAAATAATGAGGTTATGATAGGTTAACCAGGGTAGGTCCAACACCACGGGAAACGCAGGAGAATCAATGATGTATAAACTCCGGCCCCCCTAAGCGAAGTACCTCCCAGCTCCATAAACGTTGGAGCAGAGGTGCTGGGGGATGGAAATGACAGGCCCCGATCTGGACGTCCACGGGTGGCCAGCAGGTTATCCAACCGGATGGACATGTCCACCAGCTGGTCGAAGGAAAGGGTGGTGTCTCTGCATGCCAGCTCCCGCCGGACGTCCTCGTGCAGACTGCATCTGTAATGGTCGATCAGGGCCCTGTCATTCCATCCCGCTCCGGCGGCCAGGGTTCGGAACTCCAGCGCAAAGCCCTGGAGTGGGCCAACGCCGCTCCTTCCTCTCCCCATACGGCGTTGGCCAACTCCAGGGCTTTCCGGATAGACAGGAGACGAGGGCGGACACGCTCTCGCGTCCCGAAGGAGCCGGGTGAACGGTCGCCAGGTAGAGCTCCATCTGGAGTAGGAACCCCTGGCACCCGGCAGCTGTCCCATCATACTCCCTCGGGAGCGCGAGCCGAATCCCACTGGGACCAGGTGAAGGAGGAGTGGACAGTTGTGTGGGTTATGGAGTGGGAGGTTGCGATGATGGTAGAGGCGCTGAAAAACCTCCTCTCTTCCATCGCTCCATACTCTGCAGCACGCGATCCATGGCTGTGCCGAGACTCTGCAACGTTGTCGCATGCTGCTGAAGGCGCTCCTCGACTGGTAGAGGAGGGCTGGGTGATCCTGCTGACTCCATGAGTGGTGCGTGATTCTGTCAAGGTTCTCCGTGATGCCGGTAAGGCAGAGTCAGGCGGAGGACAACGAATATGAGTGTTCAATAGCTTTACTCAAAATTCCAAAATACATGAGTGGGAAAAACAACCACTCGAAAACACGGAAAACAAAGTAACACAAACAATCACGCACTAAAATATGAGGGGAACAGAGGGTTAAATAAGGAACATGTAATAATGGGAATGTAAACAAGGTGTGTGAAAAAGGAAGACAAAACCAACAGAAAATGAATAATGGATCGATGGCGGCTAGAAGGCCGGTGACGTCGACCGCCGAATGCCACCCGAGCAAGGAGAGGGACCAACTTCGGCTGATGTCGTGACAGTGAGAGGTTATAGACCTACAGTCAGTGTCCAGATTTCAGTTTCTGTTTAACAGCAGTCTACAGTTCCCTTGACTTTCCATAGGCCTATTTGAAGTCCCATCTTGTGACTATCGAATTTGTAAAGTGCCTCACAATCATCACGCATAACATAGCGGCACTGCTATCATAGTCTTTTACCATTTCACTAAATCTTTCCCAAATATGACTTTTCTGTCCCTCCCTTCTCTTTATTTTCAACTCCCCTTTCTCAGATTTTTTCTAATTGAATTAAACTTTGATAAATGTCCCTTTTGTCTCCATGGATTGACCTTAACTTTTTCTGCCCGTTCCCAAAGCATTTGGTGTGTAGGCTATTTTGCGCTCATACAGTTAGGCCCTAAAGCTTAGGCTTATGCACTAATGCCAATAGATATAAATTGCACAATAATTATACATTTATGGATTTTTTTTAAATTAAGATATTGTTTTCTCTTCATTCAACCTGCCCGCCACCCACCCGCCCTTCATCCACATAATATTTAATGACCCTAAACCCGTCCGCCCCGAGGATATAACCACGGCTGCGGGTTATGAGTCAGCCCATGCATCACTATTGCACACAGAGTGAGCCCATGCAAGTTATTATGTGACTTGTTAAGCAAATTTTTACTCCTGGATTTATTTAGGCTTGTCATAACGAAGGGGTTGAATAGTTATTGACTCAAGACATTTCAGCTTTTCATTTTGAATTCATTTGTACACATTTTGAAAAACATAACTCCACTTTGACATTATGGGGTATATTCAATATTCCGAAAATATTTCAAAACCCACACGAAGTAGGCAATTTGTATTGACAACTATTCTTCTATAACATAAAAATGGAAACAACTATTCAAAGACTATTTCAATATGTAGATAACCTTCCTCAATAAGATTTAGTACAGACCAGGCCTGACACAAAATGTAGAAATAGTAGCCTACTTTGACAACAATTCAGTGAATGCAACATGTTTTAGATTGAGTTTTTCCTCTGAATATTTCTCTAAATATACAAAGTATTGGATAGAGACAGATACAAAGAGAATATACACAAAACAACTGTTCAGAGACCATTATAAATTGACCAAAAAAGTTTTTAGGACAAATTCATATTTCACACTGTCACTTTTCTGTGACACGGCCCCATCCGTGTCACAGAACACGTAGAGCACCCAAAGGAGGATTCTACATATCTCCCACTTTTTGCCGTGTCCACTCTGGATACATACCACACACCCTCTTTCGCTCCCTTCAAAGTTCACCAGGGAGTGGCCTGCTTTCAAATCATGAGTAACAACACCCCCATGTGTCACATTCTTATCTCCCCGCTTCCTGCCACTGTAACCATCACAAAGTGAATGTACAAGCTGCATTTTGAATGCCTTCAGGTCCCAGCGCCTGCGGTTTCTGGGAATCGGTACGCATTTGTGACCTACCCCCTTGTTTTCGGTCTTATGTAGCAACATTTTAAATTGTGGTTTTAACATTGGATAAAAGTAGAGACTCAGAGCTAGAAAATTGTATATCATACACTGCAGTTGAGGAACAATGGGAAAGTAATTCTGCTTTGAAGGTTGATAAACTTGTAACCCCACTTTTGAGAAAATGGCTTGAATGTTTTGGTAAACCTACTGGAGAGCTCTTCTATCTCTACACCCATTCAGCATATTTCACACCCTTTTAAGTCTTAGCCCCACTCGTCTTTCTAAGGATTCACAGGTGAGGCCATGTGCTAAACAGAGTGAGTTAGGCAGTGTAGTAAACAACCAAAGATTTCAAAGTGGTAGTATCAAAAAGTACTAGTAGAAATACACTTAATCTAGTCCTTGGCCTATATCCTAATCTGACGTTGGTGCAGGTCATGTTGTTCTTCCGATTACCATCTCTGGTAAACACACACTATATCAAATAAAATCAATGTTCATTTGTCACATGCACAGGATACAGAAGGTGTAAACGGTACAGTGAAATGGTTACTTGCATGGTAGAGTGTTTTGTTTAGACATCTAGCTTGGTAGCCAAACAAAGAACCATAATCCCATTCCATACTACTAGCAATACAAACTGATTGTCAAAGCTAGCAAGCATGCATGAATCTGCATAAGCTAACCAACTAAGCTAGGTAACATTAGGCTATAACTAGCAATCCAAATGGCTTTCTGAGATACGGATAATATTGCTACAAAGATCATGCACCTAACGTTAGCTAACAAGCAAGCCAGCTAACGTTAGCTAGCTAACAGTATGCTTTAACTTGCAATGAAAACGACTTTCTGACAAAATGAGAAAGGTATATTATCTGAAGATGTAGCTAAACTCTTGTCCGTATATGGATCATCGGTTTCAGGCGAGTGTCCCGTTTATTATAGTCTGGCAATAAAGCACACAATT
Source organism: Hucho hucho (assembly GCA_003317085.1). Classification (NCBI taxonomy): domain Eukaryota; kingdom Metazoa; phylum Chordata; class Actinopteri; order Salmoniformes; family Salmonidae; genus Hucho; species Hucho hucho. The sequence continues at coordinate 570,928 of QNTS01000033.1, read as the reverse complement.
TTGGTGTTCAATTTAGTGTGTTCGCCATAATCACAAATGAAAGGCTAAATATGGCTATAAAAACAATGTGATCGTATAGTTTTATATTTGATAATAATTTCAAATAATAAATATTAAGAGAATACATTTTTCTATTTTACAGTAACGTGAACCAAGACTCAAGACAGGAGTACAACAACCCACTAGCTTCAGAGATAGCATAATAAAAATAAATGTTCAACACAGTAAATCAATTACAACATACAGTACCTGGCAATAAAGCACACAAGTAAACATGCAGAACGTTTGTTTACCACCAAGTAGTTCGCTAGCATCACGATACAAAATGCATCAAGATACTGAGATATTAAAATATCTGAGAGTCTGATCTTCACACAGTTTGATCCATACTGTACATTCATAAGGCACTTTATACAGTTAGACTAGACCTGTATGAGGATTATGACATGTTATATCAAAAAAAGACGCAGACCTCAAATTACATACCATCTTCCCCATAATCATAAATGAAAGGGAACTCAAATATGGCGGCAACAGTAAACTTGAGACCAGACCGATACTAGCTTATTGTCACGATCTTGTAAAGAAGCGGACCAAGGTGCAGCGCGGATGGAGTTCCACATCTTTTAATTTCGAATGTGAAACTTACAAAAAACCAACAATAAACAACCAACAGATTGGCCGACTAATGTGTAGCGCAGCAGGACATACAGTGGGGAAAAAAAGTATTTAGTCAGCCACCAATTGTGCAAGTTCTCTCACTTAAAAAGATGAGAGAGGCCTGTAATTTTCATCATAGGTACACTTCAACTATGACAGACAAAATGAAGAAAAAAAATCCAGAAAATCACATTGTAGGATTTTTTATGAATTTATTTGCAAATTATGGTGGAAAATAAGTATTTGGTCA
>QNTS01000033.1:506798-569397 GCA_003317085.1 Hucho hucho | reverse complement strand
TGACCAAATACTTATTTTCCACCATAATTTGCAAATAAATTCATTAAAAATCCTACAATGTGATTTTCTGGATTTTTTTTCTTCATTTTGTCTGTCATAGTTGAAGTGTACCTATGATGAAAATTACAGGCCTCTCTCATCTTTTTAAGTGAGAGAACTTGCACAATTGGTGGCTGACTAAATACTTTTTTTCCCCACTGTATACACAAAACAAACAATAACCCACAAGGCAGGTGGGGAAGGGAACAAACTTAAATAGGATTCCCAATTAGAGGCAACGACATACAGCTGCCTCTAATTGGGAACCAACACAAAAAACCAACAGAGTCCCATAGAAAACCCTACTTTTTCCGTGGCTAAACCATCTGGGCTCATAATTTAACAATTTTATTCGTATTTATAGATGTCATGCAAGTTTGTTATTAAGGCACATGAAAGTTTACGTTACAGAAGGCATTTTTCCCCAAATTTGTTTCTTACTAAACCGCTCTGTTTAGCACATGGACTCACATGTGAATCCTTAAAGAGATGGGTGGGGCTAAGACTTAAGAGGGTGTGAACGATGCTGAATGGGTGTAGAGAAAGAAGAACTCTCCAGTAGGTGAACCAAAACATCCAAAGGGCCTTTTTCTCAAAAGTGGGGCTACAAGTTTATCAACCTTCAAAAAACACAATTTCAAATTTTGCAACATAAGACCGAATCAAGGCGTCAGTCACATATAGGGCCAACAGGTAAACACTGCTCCACCACTGATCTGCTTGCTTGTATCAACTCGGTGATCATGACACTACTTGCTAATCTGAGAGCTATTCTCCAAGTTTCACAGCATCAAACATCGACAACACCAAACATACATCGCAGCTAGCTAGCTGCTATCGAGTGGCCCAGAACCAAAGCTAGCCTTGAGCCAGGCCCATCTCCTGGCCTGCTCAGTGGACCCTATGATCACTCGGCTACACAGCTGATGCCTCCCTGACTCTTCATTAACACGACTAGAATCCACTACATCACCGGATTCTTTCCGTAAGCTCTGGACCTTTGCATCGGATCATCGCAGCTAGCTAGCTGCTACCGAGTGGCTACAGTGGCTAACGCCCTTGTCCCGAAGCTAGCACCAGTTGACTCGAGCCAGGCGCATCTCCTGGCTAGCAAACTAAATTACTCCAGCTACAATACCTCTTTTGCCAACTGGCCTGGTCCCTTTGTCGACACATAGCCCCACCAATTCCATCACGACTGGTCTGCCAACATTATTCCATCCGTTGTGACCTCAACGGGCCTTTGCTGGACCTCGGTAAAGACGCTTCTACTAGCCCCGGCCTGCTAACTTTTTTTTTGTCTCCCGCTTGCTAGCGTAGTAACGACTACCTAGCGGCTTCCCTGTTTCATCTATTGCTGTTCAATGGACCCTATGATCACCTGGTACATAGCTTATGCCTGCTGGACTGTTAATTAATCACGGTACTCCATTTTGTTTATTTTGTTCATCTGTCGGCCCCAGCCTCAAACTCAGGCCCTGTGTGTAGTTAACTGACCCTCTCTGCCAATTCATCGCCATTTTACCTGTTGTTGTTGTCTTAGCTGATTAGCTGTTGCTTTCTTATTAACCGTTGTTGTCTTAGCTAGCTCTCCCAATGTCACGACTTCCACCAATGGTGGCTCCTCTGCCGGTTCGGGCGGGGTTCGGCGCTCGTCGTCACCGGCCTACTAGCTGCCACCGATCATCTATTTTCTTTCTGTTTATTATTCTGATTGTTTGCTTAACGATTAGAGTGCATGTACATGTCCCATGTTTTGGGCTACTATTTGTTTGTTGTATACCGTCTTATTTTCGCCTGTGTGTTTTTTGGCGTTGGACATTGTATTTGTGTGAACACATTAAAGACAGTTGTTCCGTTACTCTGCTCTCTGCGCCTGACTCCACACCCACCGCTCTTAGCTACAGAATCCCGCACCGAAAATAAAATGGAGTCAGCAGGAGCCGCTTCCCCCCCTCTACCATCGATGGAGGAGCGTGTCCTCCATCACACAACCGTCCTCCACCGAATCGGGTCTGCGATGGATCAACTGATGGAGAGAATAGACCGATGGGAGAGGAGTGGTTTGCTTACCTCGCCTCCAGATCCTTCTCGGCATCAACAGACTCCTCCGGCGGCATCCGGATCCAGCTCGCTCCGTCTCGCCCTCCCAAGGGAGTTCGATGGGACGGCGGCTGGATGTAAGGGGTTCTTGCTCCAGTTGGAGTTATACCTGGCCACCGTTCGCCCGACTCCCTCTGGGGAGGAGAGCGTGAGCGCCCTCGTCTCCTGTCTGACAGGTCGAGCCCTGGAGTGGGCTAACGCAGTGTGGAATAGCCCAGACTCTGCAAGGGACAACTACCCAGAGTTCGCCCGCCGGTTCCGGGCCGTGTTCGACCACCCACCTGAGGGCCGAGCGGCGGGTGAACGGCTGTTTCACCTGAGGCAGGAGACGAGGAGTGCGCAGGACTTCGCACTGGAGTTCCGGACCTTGGCCGCTGGAGCGGGGTGGAATGACAGGGCCCTGATCGACCACTATCAGTGTAGTCTCCGGGAGGACGTTCGCAGGGAGTTGGCTTGTCGTGACGCTATCCTCTCCCTCGACGAGCTAATTGACATGTCCATACGACTGGACAACCTGCTGGCGGCTCGCGGGCGGTCGGAAAGGGCCCTGTTCGTTCCACCTCCCGGCCCTCCCGCTCCAATTCCTATGGAGTTAGGGGGGGCTGCATCGAGGGGAACTGGAGGAGGAAGCTCCTCCTGCACCAGTTGTGGTCGGAGAGGACACACTGCCGATCGGTGCTGGAGGAGCTCCTCTGGGAATCGAGAGGGCAGGCAGAGCACTGCTCGGTCACTTCAGGTGAGTCGGCACCAGACTCACCCAGAGCTCCCTGTTGGCCAAATGTTTTTACTAATCTCTTTCCCTGAGTTTTTCCCCTCTCTCCAGCATAAGGCGCTAGTCGATTCAGGCGCAGCTGGGAACTTTATGGATCGCGGACTCGCTTTGAGACTAGGTATTCCGCTAGTATCGATAGGTCAACCCTTCCCCGTTCACTCCCTAGATAGCCGACCGTTAGGGTCAGGGCTGGTCAGGGAGGCCACGGTTCCGCTGGACATGGTAACGCAGAGGGGTCATGCGGAGCAGATTAGTCTATATCTAATTGATTCACCTGCATTTCCAGTGGTGCTGGGGATTCCCTGGCTGGCTAAGCACAATCCTAGGATTTCGTGGAAACAGGGGGTTCTCAAGGGGTGGTCAGAGGAGTGTTCAGGTAGGTGTACAGGAGTTTCCATCGGTGCCACAACGGTGGAGAGTCCAGACCAGGTCTCCACAGTGCGCATTCCCTCAGAATATGTCGATTTGGCTATCGCCTTCAGTAAGAAGAGGGCGACCAAATTACCACCTCATCGACCAGGGGATTGCGCGATAAACCTCCAGGTAAACGCAACACTTCCCAAGAGTCACGTGTACCCGTTGTCACAGGAGGAGACAGTGGCTATGGAGACATATATCACTGAATCTCTGGAACAGGGGTACATTCGGCCCTCCATATCACCCGTCTCCTCTAGTTTCTTTTTTGTGAAGAAAAAGGAGGGAGGAGACTGCAGACTGCAGAGGCCCTATTTACCCACGTCTTCCGGCACTACGGGGTGCCTGAGGACATCGTTTCTGATCGGGGTCCCCAGTTCACGTCCTGAGTGTGGAGGGCATTTATGGAGCGTCTGGGGGTCTCGATCAGCCTGACCTCGGGTTTTCACCCTGAGAGTAATGGGCAGGTGGAGAGAGTGAACCAAGAGGTGGGCAGGTTTCTGCGGTCATATTGCCAGGACCGGCCCGGTGAGTGGGCGAGGTATGTCCCATGGGCGGAGGTGGCTCTGAATTCACTCCGTCACTCCTCCACGAACATGTCACCGTTCCAGTGCGTGTTGGGCTACCAGCCGGTCCTGGCACCGTTTCATCAGAGCCAGACTGAAGCTCCTGCGGTGGAGGAGTGGGTGCAGCGCTCCAAGGAGACCTGGAAAGCCGTCCAGGAATCACTGAGACAGGCTGGTGGGCGGCAGAAGAGGAGCGCTGACCGTCACCGCAGTGAGACCCCCGTGTTCGCACCGGGGGACCGGGTCTGGCTCTCGACCCGGAACCTGCCCCTCCGCTTGCCCTGCCGGAAGCTGGGGCCGCAGTATGTGGGGCCATTTAAAGTCCTGAGGAGGATAAACGAGGTGTGTTATAGGTTACAGCTTCCATCTTACTACCGTATTAACCCCTCGTTTCATGTGTCTCTCCTCAGGCCGGTGGTAGCTGGTCCCCTGCAGGAAGGTGAGGTGCCGGAGGTCCCTCCGCCCCCTCTGGACATCGAGGGGCCCCCGGCGTACACAGTCCGCTCCATTCTGGACTCTAGGCGCCGGGTGAGGGGCCTGCAGTACCTCGTGGACTGGGAGGGGTACGGTCCGGAGGAGAGGTGCTGGGTACCGGTGAAGGATATCTTGGATCCGTCACTACTGGGGGAGTTTCACCGCCTGCATCCGGATCGCCCTGCGCCTCGCCCTCCGGGTCGTCCTCGAGGCCGGTGTCGGCGCGCTGCGGGAGCCGCGCGTCAGGGGGGGGNGGGCAGGTGGAGAGAGTGAACCAAGAAGTGGGCAGGTTCCTGCGGTCGTATTGCCAGGACCGGCCTGGTGAGTGGGCGAGGTACGTCCCATGGGCGGAGGTGGCTCTGAATTCACTCCGTCACTCCTCCACGAACATGTCACCGTTCCAGTGCGTGTTGGGCTACCAGCCGGTCCTGGCACCGTTTCATCAGAGCCAGACTGAAGCTCCTGTGGTGGATGAGTGGGTGCAGCGCTCTAAGGAGACCTGGAAAGCCGTCCAGGAATCACTGAGACAGGCTGGTGGGCGGCAGAAGAGGAGCGCTGACCGTCACCGCAGTGAGACCCCCGTGTTCGCACCGGGGGACCGGGTCTGGCTCTCGACCCGGAACCTGCCCCTCCGCTTGCCCTGCCGGAAGCTGGGGCCGCAGTATGTGGGGCCATTTAAAGTCCTGAGGAGGATAAACGAGGTGTGTTATAGATTAAAGCTTCCATCTTACTACCGTATTAACCCCTCGTTTCATGTGTCTCTCCTCAAGCCGGTGGTAGCTGGTCCCCTGCAGGAAAGTGAGGTTCCGGAGGTCCCTCCGCCCCCTTTGGACATCGAGGGGCCCTCGGCGTACACAGTCCACTCCATTCTGGACTCTAGGCGCCGGGTGAGGGGCCTGCAGTACCTCGTGGACTGGGAGGGGTACGGATATCTTGGATCCTTCACTACTGAGGGAGTTTCACCGCCTGCATCCGGATCGCCCTGCGCCTCGCCCTCCGGGTCGTCTTCGAGGCCGGTGTCGGCACGCTGCGGGAGCCGCGCGTCAGGAGGGGGGTACTGTCACGACTTCCACCAACGGTGGCTCCTCTGCCGGTTCAGGCGGCGTTCGGCGGTTGTCGTCACCGGCCTACTAGCTGCCACCGATCATCTATTTTCTTTCTGTTTATTATTCTGATTGTTTGCTTAACGGTTAGAGCGCATGTACATGTCCCATGTTTTGGGCTACTATTTGTTTGTTGTATACCGTCTTATTTTCGCCTGTGTGTTTTTTGGCATTGGACATTGTATTTGTGTGAACACATTAAAGACGGTTGTTCCGTTACTCTGCTCTCTGCGCCTGACTCCACACCCACCGCTCTTAGCTTCGTTACACCCAATCAACACCAGTGATTGCTTTATGCTTTGCTTTATGTCTCTCTCTAATGTCAATATGCCTTGTATACTGTTGTTTAGGATAGTTATCATTGTTTTAGTTACTGTGGAGCCCCTAGTCCCACTCAACATGCCTCAGATACCTCTTTTGTCCCACCTCCCAGCATAACTAGTGTGCCCAGGGATGCAACCTCTCTTATTGTCACTCAATGCCTGGGTTTACCTCCACTGTACCCGCACCCTACCATACCCCTATCTGTACATTATGGCCTGAATCTATCCTACCACGCCCAGAAATCTGCTCCTTTTATTCTCTGTCCCCAACGCACTAGACGGCCAGTTTTGATAGCCTTTAGCTGTACCCTCATCCTACTCCTCCTCTGTACCTCGGGTGATGTAGAGGATAAACCAGGCACTGTGTATGCCCAGGCGCTCTCATTTGTTGACTTCTGTAACCGTAAAAGCCTTGGTTTCATGCATGTTAACATCAGAACCCTGATGGCCTTTCCATGTCTGAATCCTGGCTTAGGAAGGCCACCAAAAATTCTGAGATTTCCATCCCCAACTACAACATTTTCCATCAAGTTAGAACCACCGAAGGGGGAGGAGTTGCAATCTACTGCAGGGATAGCCTGCAAAGTTCTGTCATACTTTCCAGGTCTATGCCCATGTTCAAGCTTCTAATTAAAAAAAATGATCTCTCCAAAAATAAGTCTCTCACTGTTGTCGCATGTTACAGACCCCACCCCGCTCCCAGCTGTGCCCTGGACACCATATGTGAATTGATTGCCCCACCATCTATCTTCGGAGTTCATTCTGTTAGGTGACCTAAACTGGGACATGCTTAACTTCTTAGGGAGCAGCGCATGAGGTGACCGTTTTGGAGACACTGGCGTGCCCAAAGTAAAATGCCTCCCATTCAGGCCCAGAAAATAGGATATGCACATATTTAGTACCATTGGATAGGAAACACTCTGAAATTTCAAAAAGTGTTAACCATTTGTCTGTGAGTAAAACAGAACGGCAGGCGAAACCCAGAGGAATATCTGTCCTGGAAAAAAGTGGTTTTGACACATTGCTCATTTGGAACCCCTCCCTTATGAAAATGCCCTTATAAGGGCATATGAATGCAGTACCTATCGCTTCCTCTGGATGTCAACAGTCTCGAGACACTGTTCAGATATTTTTTAGATGCATTAGAGCAGAGAAGAGGAGGAATCAGGAAGTGCCCCCAGAGATGTCAATAGAAGAGGACGCGCGCTCTCGCCAGGCACGCTCTGTGGTTTTTTCCTTTCTTATCGCCCAGTTTATATTCCGGTTGAAATATTATGCTATTTCTACATAAGTGTTCCTAAGGATACATTTAAAATGCTGTTTGATTGTTCTTGGACAAGTTTATAGGTATTGAACGAGTTCTCTTCACGTTTCAATGGACGAGTGGAGGCTGTAGTTTCTGATTATAACGCGCGAACCAAACGGAGATTGATGGATATAATACATTACTTTTTCTAACAAAAGAACCATGGATTGTCTTCGTTGGACACTTGGGAAGCCATCAGCAGAAGTTATTCAACAGGTAATTGATTTGTTTTCGCTGTGAAATGTGTTTTGTGTGAACCGTGAAGGCTAATGAATTCATAGTAATGGCAAAAATATGTTAGGTGCTACCCTCAAACAATCAAATGTGGTGCTATCGCCGTAAAGCCTTTTTGAAATCTGACAACGCTGTGATATTGCCAAGAAGCAGAGCTTTTGATGACTACGAAACACTTGTATATTGATGCATGTTTAACCTCTCTAGGAGCGGCAGCTGGGGTGACGGTTTTGGAGCATTTGGCGTGCCCAAAGTAAAATGCTTGCCACTCAGGCTCAGAAAATAGGATATGCACATAATTAGTACTATTGGATAGGAAACACTGAGGTTTCCAAAAGTATTAACATTTCATCTGAGTGTAACAGAACTCATTTGTCAGGCAAAAACCAGAGAAAATTCCATCCGGATGACCCGACTCACTTTGAGACAGTGCCTTTAGAAAAGTCTTTATACCAGGACACTGAATGTAGTACCTATTGCTTCCACTGGATGTCAGCAGTGTATACGTAACGTTTCATGGCAATCGGAACCAATGTGTTCAATAGGTAGCGGTTTTGGTGATGGGAGCTCTTTTTCAGTTTTTGGGCACACGTTTGGCTGAGCGGTCCACTTTATTTGACTTATATAACGTTTAGGTGACCATCCAAGTGAAAGATTATCACTTTTATTCATGAAAGATAAGCTAAGGATGCATTTTAATTGGTTTTTGTTTTGTTGAGGGAAAGTTTATAGGTTTAGTTGAACGCGTTCTCTTCACGTTGGATTTTCTGAACACAAGGCGCCAACCAAACAGAGATTTATGGATATAATTAATGACTTTTTATAACCAAATACCCATGGATTCTCTTCGTTGGACACTTAGGAAGCCCTGTGCAGAAGTTCTACAAAAGGTAAGGCACAGGTTTTCCCTGTGAAATGCATTTTCTATGGACCGCGCTGGCTAAAGATTTCATGGTTATGGAAAATATTGAAGGTACTACCCTCAAACAATCAAATGTAGTGCTTTCGCCGTAAAGCCTTTTTGAAATCTGACAATGCTGTGATATTGCCAAGAAGCAGAGCTTTTGATGAGTATGAAACACTTGTATATTAGTGCATGTTTAATAATTCAACTTTTGGATTTTGCCTTGCATTTCACCTGGTAGTGTCGGGAGTGGGGCGCTAGCGCCCCAAATCACCTTGCTTCTGCCTAAGAGGTTAATAATTCAACTTTTGGATTTTGAATTTGGCGCCTTGCATTTCACCTGGTAGTGTCGGGAGTGGGGCGCTCCTTGCTGCTCCTTAAGAGGTTATCACCCCGGTAGTCCTATAATCTAAGCTAGATGCCCTCAATCTCACACAAATTATTAAGGAACCCACCAGGTACAACCCTAAATGGGCACCTTCATAGATATTATCCTGACCAACTTGCCCTCCAAATACACTGCTGTTTTCAATCAGGATCTCAGCAATCACTGCCTCATTGCCTTCATCCGCTATGGGTCCACGGTCAAACAACCACCCCTCATCACGGTCAAACGCTTCCTAAAACACTTCTGCAAGCTGGCCTTTCTAATCAACCTGGCCCGGGTATCCTAGAAGAATATTGACCTCATCCCGTCAGTAGAGGATGCCTGGTCGTTCTTTAAAAGTTATTTCCTCACCATCTTAAATTAGCATGCCCCATTCAAAAAATGTAGAACTAAGAACAGATATAGCCCTTGGTTCACTCCACACCTGACTGCCCTCGACCAGCACAAAAACATTCTGTGACGGAATGCACTAGCATCGAATAGTCCCTGCGATATGCAACTTTTCAGGGAAGCCAGGAACCAATACACACAGTCAGTTAGGAAAGCAAAGGCTAGCTTTTTCAAACAGAAATTTGCATCCTGTAGCTCTAACTCAAAAACTTTTGGGACACTGTAAAGTCCATGGAGAATAAGAGCACCTCTTCCCAGCTGCCCACTGCACTGAGGCTAGGAAACACTATCACCACCAATAAATCCACGCAAATGTATTGCCATGCTTTCCTACCCCAACCCCGGCCAAAAACTCCACACCCCCTGCAGCTACTTGCCCTGCAAATTCTTGCCCAAGACTCCCCAGCTTCTCCTTCACCCAAATCCAGTTAGCAGATGTTCTGAAAGAGCTGCAAAACCTGGACCCGTACAAACCAGATGGGCTAGACAATCTGGACCCTCTCTTTCTAAAAGTATCCGCCGCCATTGTTGCAACCCCTATTACCAGTCTGTTCAAACTCTCTTTCGTATCATCCGAGATTCCTAAAGATTGGAAAGGTGCCGCGGTCATCCCCCTCTTCAAAGGGGGTGACACTCTAGACGCAAACTGTTACAGACATATATCCATCCTTCCCTGCCTTTCTAAAGTCTTTGAAACAGATCACTGAACATTTCGAATCCCACCGTACCTTCTCCGCTGTGCAATCCGGTTTCCGAGCTGGTCACGGGTGCACCTCAGCCACGCTCAAGGTACTAAATGATATCATAACCGCCATCGATAAAAGACAGTAGTGCAGCCGTCTTCATCGACCTGGCCAAGGCTTTCAACTCTGTCAATCACTGTATTCTTATCGGCAGACTCAACAGTCTTGGTTTCTCAAATGACTGCCTCGCCTGGTTCACCAACTACTTCTCAGATAGTTCAGTGTGTCAAATTGGAGGGCCTGTTGTCCGGACCTCTGGCAGTCTCTATGGGGGTACCACAGAGTTCAATTCTCTGGCCATGTCTTTTCTCTGTATATATCAATGATGTCGCTCTTGCTGCGGGTGATTGCTTGATCCACCTCTACGCAGATGACACCATTCTGTATACATCTGGCCCTTCTTTGGACACTGTGTTAACAACCCTCCAAACAAGCGTCAATGCCATACAACACTCCTTCTGAGGCCTCCAACTGCTCTTAAACGCTAGTAAAAATAAATGCATGCTCTTCAACCGATCGCTGCCTGCACCCACCCGCCCGATTAGCATCCCTACTCTGGACGGTTCTGACTTAGAATATGTGGACAACTACAAATAAAGCAAGAGGAAATAAGCAAACAGAAAACCACTCACCCAGATGCTGCGCTCCTAGTGGCCGGAGACCTTAATGCCGGGAAACTTAAATCAGTTCTACCAAATTTCTATCAACATGTTAAATGTGCAACCAGAGGGAAAAAAGATTCTAGATCACCTGTACTCCACACACAGAGACTCGTACAAAGCTCTCCCTCGCCCTCCATTTGGTAAATCCGACTACAGCTCTATCCTCCTGATTCCTGCTTAGCAAGCAAAAATTAAAGCATGAAGCACCAGTGACTCGGCTATACAAAAGTGGTCTGATGAAGCAGATGCTAAACTACATGACTGTTTTACTATCACAGACTGGAACATGTTCCGGGATTCCTTCGATGGCATTGAGGAGAACACCAGTCACTGGCTTTATCAATAAGTGCATTGAGAACGGTGTCCCCACAGTGACCAGAAGCCATGGATTAAAGGCAACATTCGCACTGAGCTAAAGGGTAGAGCTGCAACTTTCAAGGTGCGGGACTCTAACCTGGAAGCTTACAAGAAATCCTGCTATGCCCTGCAACGAACGAACAAACTGGCAAAGCATCAATACAAGGCTAAGATTGAGTAATACTACACCGGCTCCGACGAATGTCTTATGTGGCAGGGCTTGCAAACTATTACAGACTACAAAGGGAAGCACAGCCGCGAGCTGCCCAGTGACACGAGCCTACCAGACGAGCTATATCACTTCTATGCTTGCGTCGAGGCAAGCAACACTGAGGCATGCATGAGAGCATCAGCTGTTCCAGACGACTGTGTGATCACGATCTCCATAGCCAAGACCTTTAAACAGGTCAACAAACACAAGGCTGCGGGGCCAGACGGATTACCAGGACGTGTGCTCCGGGCATGTGCTGACCAACTGGCAGGTGTATTCACTGACATTTTCAACATTTCCCTGATTGAGTCTGTAATACCAACATGTTTCAAGCAGACCACCATAGTCCAACACCATAGTACCCTCAAAGCTCATCACTAAGCTAAGGATCATTGGACTAAACACCTCCCTCTGCAACTGGATCCTAGATTTCCTGGCGGGCCACCCCCAGGTGGTGAGGGTAGGTAGCAACACATCTGCCATGCTGATTCTCAACGCTGGAGCCCCCCAGGGATACGTGCTCAGTCCCCTTTTCTACTCCCTGTTCACCCACGACTGCATGGCCAGGCACCATCATTAAGTTTGCAGATGACACAATAGTGGGCCTGATCACAGACAATGACGAGACAGCCTAAAGGGAGGAGGTCAGAGACCTGGCCAGGTGGTGCCAGAATAACAACATTTCCCTCAACGTAACCAAGACTAAGGAGATGATTGTGGACTACCGGAAAAGGAGGACCGAGCACGCCCCCATTCTCATTGACGGGGCTGTAGTGGAGCAGGTTGAGAGCTTCAAGTTCCTTGGTGTCCACATCACCAACAGACTAGAATGGTCCAAACACAGCAAGACAGTCGTGAAGAGGGCACAACAAAGCCTATTCCCCCTCAGGAATCTAAAAAGATTTGGCATGGTCCTGAGATCCTCAAAAGGTTCTACAGCTGCAACATCGAGAGCATCCTGACTGGTTGCATCACTGCCTGGTACGGCAATTGCTCTGCCTCCGACCGCAAGGCACTACAGAGGGTAGTGCGTACAGCCCAGTACATCCCTGGGGCTAAGCTGCCTGCCATCCAGGACCTCTACACCAGGTGGTGTCAGAGGAAGGCCCCCAGCCACCCCAGTCATAGACTGTTCTCTCTACTACCGCATGGCAAGCGGCACCGGAGTGCCAAGTCTAGGACAAAAAGGCTTCTCAACAGTTTTTGCCCCCAAGCCATAAGACTCCTGAACAGGTAATCAAATGGCTACCCGGACTATTTGCATAGTGTGCACCCCCCAACCCCTCTTTTACGCTACTGCTCTTCTCTGTTCATCATATATGCATAGTCACTTTAACCATATCTACATGTACATACTACCTCAATCAGCCTTACTAACCGGTGTCTGTATGTAGCCTCGCTACTGTATATAGCCTCGCTACTGTTATTTTTCACTGTCTTTTTACTGGTGTTTTTATTCATTTACTTACCTATTGTTCACCGAATAACTTTTTTTGCCCTTTTGGTTAGAGCCTGTATGTAAGCATTTCACTGTAAGGTCTACACCTGTTGTATTCGGCGCACGTGACAAATAAACTTTGATTTGATTTGAAATACCTAGGTGTCTGACTAGACTGTAATCTCTCCTTCCAGATTCATATTAAACATCTCCAATCCAAAATGAAATGCAGAATCGGCTTCCTATTTTGCAACATAGCCTCCTTCACTCACGCTGCCAAACATACCCTCGTAAAACTGACTATCCTACCGATCCTCGACTTCGGGGATGTCATTTACAAAATAGCCTCCAACACTCTACTCAGCAAACTGGATGCAGTCTATCACAGTGCCATCCATTTTGTCACCAAAGTCCCAAATATCACCCACCACTGCGACCTGTATGCTCTTGTTGGATGGCCCTCGCAACATATTCGTTGCCAGACCCACTGGCTCCAGGTCATCTATAAGTCTTTGCTAGGTAAAGCTCCGCCTTATCTCAGCTCACTGGTCACCATAACACCCACCCGTAGCACGCGCTCCAGCAGGTATATCTCACTGGTCATCCCCAAAGCCAACACCTACTTTGGCCACCTTTCCTTACAGTTCTCTGCTGCCAATGACTGGAAGCAATTGCAAAAATTGCTGAAGTTGGAGACTTATATCTCCCTCACTAACTTTAAGCATCAGCTATCTGAGCAGCTTACCGATCGCTGCAGCTGTACACAGCCCATCTGTAAATAGCCCATCTAACTACCTACCTCATCCCCATATTGTTTTTTGCTATTTTGCACACCAGTATTTCTACTTGCACATCATCATCTGCACATCTATCGCTCCAGTGTTAATTTGCAAACTTGTCTTACTTCGCTACTATGGCCTATTTATTGCCTTACCTCCTTACGCCATTTGCACACACTGTATTGTGTTATTGACTGTACATTTGTTTATTCCATGTGTAACTCTGTGTTGTTGTTTTTGTCGCACTGCTTTGCTTTATCTTGGCCAGGTCGCAGTTGTAAATGAGAACTTGTTCTCAACTGGCCTACCTGGTTAAATAAAGGTGAAATATATCTTTTTTTAAATAAAATGTATCTGCTGTTTACTTATTTCACTCAAGGACTTGTTCGAACTCGTATCACCATGGAACATAGTATATACAGCATCTTGCACAGTGAAAAGTTGGGGTCGCTTCAGCGCCATCATTTTGAGCGATGAAGTAAAAAAATGAAGAAAAAGTAATATGATAGCATACCCTGTTCCCGGTTTTCTGGTTGATGACAACAGCAACGCTAATAAGACAGCAGGTTATTAGCATGTTCATTTTGCAATATTGACAACATTATTGTTAGAAAAACAAGGCCATTCACGGCCAATATTGTAATTTAAATAACAACCGTTGACGGGTTTTAATAACATTATTTAAATATTATAACAAAGTGGTATATTTTCCAACATTGGGATATGTGTAAGCCTCAAAAAAGCTGTAAAAGTGTCAATGCTCAACCTTGACATGTGATGACAATACAACAGAACATGAACCGGGTGGCGAAAAATAACTATTTGAAAGCCAAGTCCCTACTAAACCATGCCTCCAGTCTTCTGATCTGACCCTGTGGGTCATAGCTCAAAGACCCAGAATCAATAGCCCAACCTCCCAATTAAGTGACCCAACTGCCCATATAACCCAATATGTGTTCTCTCCAATATTTACCATTTTTTTTATAGTTTGTGGAATCTAAGGAGGAAAGCCTACCTTTCCTTCAGCTTGAAGTACATTGAAATACACACTCATTACAGAACTGTAAGAAATTGCTCTCATTTGTTAATATTACGTTTTCAAAGTCAAAAGACATCTCTGGACATTGTCTTAAGGCCTCTCCGAATATAATGTGGTATTTCAAGCTAGACAGGCATGAGGATTTAATAATTCCATATCATTTTTACTTATGGCACTGCAATTTGTCTTCATTCTGTTTTGTAAGCTAATTGGCCAATTAATGCGCTTTCGTAATGCTCTTTTGTGAATCATATTCAGATATGACGCCCTTCTGTAGACTCATTTTGGAATTCTCAGAACAATATAACAGACTGCCCTCTAGAATTCTGGATACTGCATATCACACAATAGAACACTGTACTCTATTAGTCCTGCTTCATATGATGCACCAGACAGCTAGAATACATACGGTGCATTCTGAAAATATTCAGACCACTTTACTTTTTCCACAATTTGTTACGTTACAGCCTTATTCTAAAATGTATTAAATTGTTTGTTCCCTCATAAATCTACACACAATACCCCAAATGACAAGGCAAAAACATGTTTTTAGAAATGTATGCAAAGTTATTAAAAATAAAAAGCTGAAACACATTTACATAAGTATTCAGACCCTTTACTCAGAACTTTGTTGAAACACCTTTGGCAGCGATACAGCCCTGACTCTTCTTGGGTATGACGCTACAAGCTTGGCACATCTGTATTTGGGGAGTTTCTCCCATTCTTCTCTGCAGATCCTCTGAAGCTCTGTCAGGTTGGATGGGGAGCATCGCTGCACAGCTATTTTCAGGTCTCTCCAGAGATGTTCGATCGGGTTCAAGTCCAGGCTCTGGCTAGGCCACTCAAGGACATTGTCTTAGCTGTGTACTTAGGGTTGTTGTCTTGTTGGAAGGTGAACCTTCACCCCAGTCTGAGGTCCTGAGCAGGTTTTCATCAAGGATCTCTCTGTACTTTGCTCTATTCATTTTTGCCTCAATCCTGACTGGTCTCCCAGTACCTGCCGCTGAAAAACAAAGCCACAGCATGATTCTGCCACCACCATGCTTCACCGTAGGGATGGTGCCATGTTTCCTCCAGACGTGACGCTTGACATTCAGGCCAAAGAGTTCAATCTTGGTTTCATCAGACCAGATAATCTTGTTTCTCATGGTATGAGAGTCTTTAGGTGCCTTTTTTCAAACTCCAAGCGGGCTATCATGTGCCTTTTACTGAGGAGTAGCTTCCGTCTGGCCACTCTACCATAAAAGGTCTGATTGGTGGAGTGCTACAGAGATGGGTGTCCTTCTGGAAGATTCTCCCATCTCCACAGAGGATCTCTGGAGCTTCTTCAGAGTGACCATCTGGTTCTTGGTCACCTCCATGACCAAGGCCCTTCTCCTCCGATTGCTCATTTTGGGTGGGTGGCCAGCATTAGGAAGAGTCTTGGTGGTTTCAAACTTCTTCCATTTAAGAATGATGGAGGCCACATTGTTCACGGGGACCTTCCATGCTGCAAAATGTTTTTGGTGTTCTTCCCCAGATCTGTGATCGACACAATCCTGTCTCGAAGCTCTAAGGACAATTCCTTCGACCTCATGGCTTGGTTTTTGCTCTGACATGCATTATCAACTGTTGGACCTTATATATACAGTGGGGAGAACAAGTATTTGATACACTGCCGATTTTGCAGGTTTTCCTACTTACAAAGCATGTAGAGGTCTGTAATTTTTACCATAGGTACACTTCAACTGTGAGAGACGGAATCTAAAACAAAAATCCAGATAATCGCATTGTATGATTTTTAAATAATTAATTTGCATTATATTGCATGACATAAGTATTTGATCACCTACCAACCAGTAAGAATTCCGGCTCTCACAGACCTGTTAGTTTTTCTTTAAGAAGCCCTCCTGTTCTCCACTCATTACCTGTATTAACTGCACCAGTTTGAACTCGTTACCTGTATAAAAGACACCTGTCCACACACTCAATCAAACAGACTCCAACCTCTCCACAATGGCCAAGACCAGAGAGCTGTGTAAGGACATCAGGGATACAATTGTAGACCTGCACAAGGCTGGGATGGGCTACAGGACAATAGGCAAGCAGCTTGGTGAGAAGGCAACAACTGTTAGCGCAATTATTAGAAAATGGAAGAAGTTCAAGATGACGGTCAATCTCCCTCGGTCTGGGGCACCATGCAAGATCTCACCTCGTGGGGCATCAATGATCATGAGGAAGGTGAGGGATCATCCAGAACTACACGACAGGACCTGGTCAATGACCTGAAGAGAGCTGGGACCACAGTCTCAAAGAAAACCATTAGTAACACACTACGCCGTCATGGATTTAAATCCTGCAGCGCACGCAAGGTCCCCCTGCTCAAGCCAGCACATGTCCAGGCCCGTCTGAAGTTTGCCAATGACCATCTGGATGATCCAGAGGAGGAATGGGAGAAGGTCATGTGGTCTGATGAGACAAAAATATAGCTTTATGGTCTAAACTCCACTCGCCGTGTTTGGAGGAAGAAGAAGGATGAGTACAACCCCAAGAACACCATCCCAACTGTGAAGCATGGGAGGTGGAAACATCATTCTTTGGGGATGCTTTTCTGCAAAGGGGACAGGACGACTGCACCGTATTGAGGGGAGGATGGATGGGGCCATGTATCGCGAGATCTTGGCCAACAACCTCCTTCCCTCAGTAAGAGCATTGAAGATGGGTTGTGGCTGGGTCTTCCAGCATGACAACGATCCGAAACACACAGCCAGGGCAACTAAGGAGTGGCTCCGTAAGAAGCATCTCAAGGTCCTGGAGTGGCCTAGCCAGTCTCCAGACCTGAACCCAATAGAAAATCTTTGGAGGGAGCTGAAAATCCGTATTGCCCAGCCCCGAAACCTGAAGGATCTGGAGAAGGTCTGTATGGAGGAGTGGGCCAAAATCCCTGCTGCAGTGAGTGCAAACCTGGTCAAGAACTACAGGAAACGTATGATCTCTGTAATTGCAAACAAAGGTTTCTGTACCAAATATTAAGTTCTGCTTTTCTGATGTATCAAATACTTATGTCATGCAATAAAATGCAAATTAATTACTTAAAAATCATACAATGTGATTTTCTGGATTTGAGTACCTATGATAAAAATTACAGACTTCTACATGCTTTGTAGTGGGAAAACCTGCAAAATCGGCAGTGTATCAAATACTTGTTCTCCCCACTGTAGATGTGTGTGCCTTTCCAAATCATGTCCAATCAATTGAATTTACCACAGGTGCTCTCCAATCAAGTTGTAGAAACATCTCAAGAATGATCAATGGAAACAGGACATACCGGAGCTCAATTTCTCGTTTAATAGCAAAGGGTCTGAATACTTATGTAAATAAGGTATTTCTTTGTTTAATAAAATAATAATTTACAAACATTTCTAAAAACCTGTTATCGCTTTGTCATTATTGGCCATTGTGTGTAGACTGAGAAGGACACATATTGATTTAATCTAGTTTAGAATAAGGTTGTAACGTAACAAAATGTGTTAAAAGTAAAGGGATCTGAATACTTTCCGAATGCACTGTAGGTCTATGAAAGCCTAAACTGTATATACTCTGTTCGGCCAAGAGGACAACTGTCCTGTACTCTGCAGTCCTATTATTCCCATGATGACAATCATATCACATTCATAAGCTAAATGGGAAAAAGTAGACCCCTAGATTTCTATATATCTCAATTACTGTTAACAAGCACCAAGGGGATTTAAATTACGGATGACAACACTTGAGTGTGTGTGTAAATATCACTGTCGCTGACAAGTGCTCCGACTCTCTGTCCATAATCATGTTTTACTTCTCATTAACTGAAAGGTCTTCATTAGCCGGGGTATTGTTGGGGACCCAGACACAATGTTTCATTATCACTTTCAGCATTTCTAATTGTAATTTGTTTGCCCTGTCAGTTTATATTGTTTCGGGTCGGAGTAGATGTTCTCTCTTGACGGCAGGGACTGCGATGCCTCGATATGGAGAGAGGGTTAGAAAGGATGGAATACACTGAAGGCCCCAGCCAAGCCTTTGCCTCACCCCATATGCACATCTGAATGAAAATGAGACAAGCATGTGGAAAAGATTGCAGAGCGTGTCATCCTCCTATTAAACTCTGTGTCCTGAGAGAAGCAATTTTAACAAGGGCATGAATGGAAAGGGGTTTCTGTGGGGCCAGAAAAAATGCACTGTACTGCTTTAATGGAAGAGAGATGTCATCTGCAACCAATTCCAACCATGTCAGTATTAGACCTCCGACAATGGATCTGCATTGTATCAGTCAGTGTGTGCGTACCAGTGTGTGTGCATACATGTGGGTGTGATGTGCATACATGTGAATGTGTCTGACACAAATACGTCTCTAATGGCTTCATGCAGCCGCCTTCCAAACACCCAGCTGCTTTAGATCAACACTCATGGTTCACCTCATCGTGGCTTAATTCTATCTGATGCACACCGGTATACCCTGACCACCTTCACTGTGTCTCCCCGTTCAGAGTTCTGTCTGTCTGGTGTGATTGGTTCCACTGTGCACCACCCCTATTGTACACGCCCAGAAATGTGTCGGAGTTGGCCATGGAAAGCTGGGAACAGCCTGACACGTAATGAGGCAATGCCCAAATCGAATGTCTCCTGATCGAGTGTATTAATCAAGAAGTGCGTGACCGTAATATAACCTTGACGAAAAAAAATGTGTTACTCATACACATTTCAGGAGTGCGACCACTAACAGGAAACAAATCTGAATGAAATACTTGAAATGACCAGAACCAAAAGAGCTGTTTCTCAGAGAGGAGCAGTTCTCTTTCTTCGACTGCCATACAATGTGCAAAAGGCATTGGACATTGGAACAAAAAAAAAATCACTGGAAAGTATGTTTCTTCAAAGGGATTAAAACCAAAAGGGCACTCTTTATTTCCAAAGCTTGTTTCAGTGTGCATTGGGACTCGCTGTCGCAATATGGAAGGAAAACACAAAGTTTACTCTTTCCCTTAATAAGCAGCAGTGTGCACATGCAAGAGAAAAACGTATTTGGCTAGGCAGTGTTATTTTCCCTTCACCCAGACGCAGCAATCCCCCTGTGTGGGTATGTGAGAAATGGAGATCCAGAAGCAGATTTATTCACTACTGAGCCTTCCTTCTACCCATTTGATCAAGAAATATCTCTGTGCACCATGTCCCATTGTTGGAACAAATGAGCATTTTTACTCGAAGCCCACTGCCTCTACTTGACAAATTCCAACCCTTCCAAGAGATGCATTTTGCTCCTTATTTTTGAAGCTTTGTGGTGCATGCAAGGATCACAGCCCACATATCTTCAACCCCCCAAAAAGTAACAGCCCTATAAAAGCCAAGGCATTACCTTAAATGCTAATTAATTTATTTCAATTTGTTTCCAGTGAATAAGTCAGAGCAATTTGATATGCATTTGTGTGAAAGTAGTCTCTTGTGTGCACTGTATCCAGTAATTTGAATGTTCATTATTGGTTCATTAGCGGCTCACTGTCTTTGTACCATTCACCCTCTGCCACATCAATCCATCTCTGATAGTCGGCTGAAACATACCGTAGATTCATAGGAATCATTGAGTGGTTATGCTTGACTGAATGTCTAATGATTTAAGACAAAAAACAAACGTCATCCTAGACGCCTTGCAAATGCGACAGTGGTTCTTTCGAGACAATGTTTTTCAGCTCCACATATTCATATTTATGTAAATGTGAACATTGATTACTCAATCCATTTTAAAATGCAAGAAGAGCATGAGCTCCAAATAAATTCCTGAAAACACCACCATGTCTGCTAAGTCGTTAAACATAAGCACGTCTCACGGCCTGGTCATGCATGATCCAACCCCAGGTTATTGTACTCACGCACTGCTTTGGTTTCCTTACAGCTCCAAGGCCAATTATATTAGGCCAAAATATATTCAGGCATCTGAATATGGACTTTGAGTGGGGTCCTTTGTGTTGAAATCTAACAACCACGTCAGTCCCCTTTTTCCTTTTGATAATGTACACATTTGCAGTTAATTGTCTCTGGTGGTTGATAGTACAAGTGAAAAGGGAAGTAATATCCAACCTGGGTGAGCAACAATGTTCCCTCTAAGCTGTGCGTGTGCTTGCAGGGGTGGGCAATTCCAGTCCTCGAGGGCCTGATTGGTGTAACAGTTTTGCCCCAGCTAACACACCTGACTCCAATAATCACGATCTTCAGTTTAGAATGCAATTTGATTAATCATCTGTGTTTGCTAGGGATGGAGAAAAAGTGTGACACCAATCAGGCCCTCGAGGACTGGAGTTGCCCACCCCTGTGGTGCAGCTCCCTAAGACTAACATCAGCCCAAAGAGAGAAGTACGAGATCAAACTTCACTCAACTTTCTAGAGCAGTGATCGGGATCGACTGGTCGATCAAGGCATTCCTAGTCGATCGCCAAACATTTCTGTAAAAATCCCAACGATAAAGCCTTGTGTTCCTATTTTTTTCTGCCTCAGGCTGTTGGCGGTAGGTGCACCCAAACAGCTGCCGTGCGCGCCGGGTAGACAAATTGTTGCCATTTCGAACCGTTTCCTGTGACTGATGGTACAAGCTCCACCTTCCCGGCAGGCCCAGAGAGCAAATCAAGTGCACTATAGGCCTACCGCTGGCCAATCAATGGCTCAGATGACCATGTCTGCAGTAATATAGCAGACATAAAAGAAAGCTACAGCAAAGGTGATACTGTGAGATTTCAAAATGTTTAAAAACATGACTAGAGAGACACTGTAAACGAAAACAGCAACGAGATGCTGTTTTTATGAGGGAGTTCCTGTTGAAGTTCTTGCTCAGCACTGTCAACGCTTTGTATTCAGCACTTCCACAAGCCATAAAATGCGCGTTCTTCCTATTTCCACTCAGCACTACAACAAGCACTGCAGCAGTAATAAATGAGTAGGAAAGGCTTGCGTTGTTGTTATCCTATTAGGGAGTGGCAGCAGTGTTCTGAGTTTGAGAGTCTGGCGTGCCCAAAGTAAAATGCCTAGTACTCAGGCCCAGAAACTAGGATATGCACATAATTAGTAGTATTGGATAGAAAACACTCTAAAACTGTTAAAATAATGTCTGTGAGTATAACTACTTAGGGAGTAGCGGCGCGCTAGCTCCCGACACTACACGGTGAAATGTAAGGCGCCAAATTCAAAATCCAAAAGTTTAATTATTAAACATTCATCAATATACAGGTGTTGCATAGTCATCAAAAGCTCTGATTCTTGGCAATATCACAGCGTCAGATTACAAAAAGGCTTGACGGCGAAAGCATAACATTTGATTGTTTAAGGATAGCACCCCACATATCTTCCACATTAGCATAAATTCATATCCAGTGCGGATCACACAAAACCCATATCAGAGCTAAAATAAATCCCTTACCTTTTGAAGAACTTCTGCTGAGGGCTTCCCAAGTGTCCAACAAAGATATCCAGTAGTTCTTTTGTTAGAAAAAGTCATTTATTAAATCCATAAATCTCCATTTGGTTGGCGCGTTATGTTCAGAAAATCCAACGTTGAATCGCTCATTGAACCATGAAGAGAACGCGTTCAAATATACCTATAAACTTTTCCTAAACAAATCATAGACCATTTATAATGCATCCTTAGCTATCCTTTTATGAATATTAGCGATAATATTTCACTCGGACGGTAACCTAAATGTTATGAAAGGAAAATAAAGTGGGGCGCGCCCACGGTCTCACGCCTTTGAAATGTTGTTGACATCTGAGCTACCTCGACAATTTCCTCTTCCTATCCGTTCTGCTCAGGGCTAGAGCTTCCAAACTCTGTATAAAGACTGTTGACATCTAGTGGAAGCCATAGGTACTGCAATCTCTGAGCTGGATACCCTTAAAATCAATAGGGAGAGTATCAAACAGAGCAAAGGTCACAACAACCAAAAAATTCCGGACAGACATTTCTCGGGTTTTTGCCTGCTATATCAGTTCTGTTATACTCACAGACATTATTTTAACACTTTTAGAAACTTCAGAGTGTTTCTTCAGCCTCCTGAGGTTGAAGAGGTGCTGGTGCGCTAGCACCCCACCACTCCGTAAGTAGTTAACTGACTTGCCTAGTTAAATATAATGAAAAAAAATTGGTAATCAAGCCTACTACTGTTGTGTCGTCGTCTGCGAACTTGATGATTGAGTTGGAGGCGTGCATGGCCATGCAGTCATGGCTGAACAGGGAGTACAGTAGGGGGCTGAGCACACACCTTTGTGTGGCCCCAGTGTTGAGGATCTGCGAAGTAGAGATGTTGTTTCTTACATTCACCACCTGGGAGCTGCCCGTCAGGAAGTCCAGGACCCAATTGCACAGGGCGGGGTTGAGACCCAGGGCCTCAAGCTTAATGACAAGCTTGGAGGGTACTATGGTGTTGAATGCTGAGCTATAGTCAATGAACAGCATTCTTACATAGGTATTACTCTTGTCAAAGATGGGATAGGGCAGTGTGCAGTGTTATGGCGATTGCATCGTCTGTGGACCGATTGGGGCGGTAAGCAGATTGAAGTGGGTCTAGAGTGACAGGCAAGGTGGAGGTGATATAGTCCTTGACTAGCCTCTCAAAGCACTTCATGATGACAGAAGTGAGTGCTACGGGGCGATAGTCATTTAGTTCAGTTACCTTTGCCTTGTTGGGAACAGGAACAATGGTGACCATCTTGAAGCATGTGGGGACAGCAGACTGGGATAGGGAGAAATTGAATATGTTCGTGAACACGCCAGCTGGTCTGCGCATGCTCTGAGGACGTGGCTTGGGATACCGTCTGGGCCGGCAGCCTTGCGAGGGTTAACACGTTTAAATGTCTCACTCACGTCGGCCATGGAGAAGGAGAGCCCACAGTCCTTTGTAGCGGGCCATGTTGGTGGCACAGTATTATCCTCAAAGTGGACAAGGAAGGTGTATAGTTTGCTGGAAGCAAGACGTCGGTGTCCGTGACGCGGCTGGTTTTCCTTTTGTAGTCCGTGATTGTCTCGTGTCTCTGCCGTTGAATTGCGTCTCCACTTTGTCTCTATACTGACATTTCGCTTGTTTGATTGTCTTATGGAGGGAATAACTATACTGTTTTGTATTCGGCCATATTCCCAGTCACCTTTCCATGGTAAAATGTGATCGTTCGCGCTTTCAGTTTTGGGCAAATGCTGCCAACTATCCACGATTTCTGTTTAGGGTAGGTTTTAATAGTCACAGTGCGTACATCTCCTATGCACTTCCTTATAAACTCAGTGACCGAATCAGCGTATACGTCGATATTATTCTCTGAGGCTACCCGGAACATGTCCCAGTCTGTGTGATCAAAACAGTCTTGGTCATACCAGCATTGAATAGTCCTTAGCACAGGTACTTACGGTATGCTACAGTATAAACAACAACACGATATGTGACCGACCGGCTCGATTCGGTCTTATGTAGCAAAATTTCAAATGGTGTTTTTTACGTTGGATAAAAGTAGAGACTCAGAGCTAGGAAATGGTAGATCATACACAACTGTTGAGGAACACTGGGAAAGTCATTTTGCTTTCAAAGTTGATAAACTTGTAACCTCACCTTTGAGAAAATGGCCCTTGAATGTTTTGAATAACCTACTGGAGCGCTCTTCTTTGTCTACACCCATTCAGCATCGTTCACTTCCTCTTAAGCCTTAGCACCACCCATCTTTTTAAGGATTTACATCTGAGGCCATGTACTAAACAAACAAAGATTTCAAGACTTAACTACGTAGGGAGCGGCAGCAGAGGTGACGGTTTTGGAGAGTCTGGCTTGCCCAAAGTAAAATGCCTGCCACTCAGGCCCAGAAAATAGGATATGCACATAATTAGTACTATTGGATAGGAAACACTCTGAAGGTTCTAAAAGTGTTACAATAATATATGTGAGTTTAACAGAACTGATATAGCAGGCGAAAACCAGAGGAAAATCCATCCGGATTTGCAGTTGTTTTTGTACATGACCTTTTGTCCAGGCTGCCTATTGATTTCTATGTTAACTAGGACTGAGACTGCAGTACCTATGGCTTCCACTAGATGTCAGTCTTTATACGGTATCTGGAGGCTCTAGCACTAAGCAGAACAGATAGGAAGAGGAAGTAGTGAAGGGACAACATTTGTCAACAACGTTTCACGGGAGCGAGATTGTGAGCGCGCCCCACTTTATTTTCCTTTCCTATCGTTCACGTTATCGTCCGGTTGAAATATTACAGTAAATATACATAAAAGGATACCTAAGGATACATTAAAAATGATGTTTGATTTGTTTGTAGAAAGTGTATAGGTATAATTTGGACGTGTTCTCTTCACGGTTCAATGGGCGACTCGACGGTGGATTTTCTGATCATAACGCGCCAACCAAACTGAGATTTATGGATATAATAAATGACTCTTTCTAACAAAAGAACCATTGGATGTCTTCGTTGGACACTTGGAAAACCCTCAGCAGAAGTTCTTCGAAAGGTAAGTGATTTATTTTAGCTAAGTGACCTGCGCTGGATATGAATTTATGCTAATGTTGAAAATAGGAGAGGTGCTATCCTCAAACAATCAAATGTTGTGCTTTCGCCGTAAAGCCTTTTTGAAATTTGACAACGCTGTGATCTTGCCAAGAATCAGAGCTTTTGATGACTATGCAACACTTGTATATTGATGAATGTTTAATAATTCAACTTTTGGATTTTGAATTTGGCGCCTTACATTTCACCGGCTAGCACGCCGCTACTCCCTAAGTAGTTAAGGCTGGTTTGTACTACGTCTTTTGACAGTTGTCGTAGAGACACCATGAACATTCTATTGTGGCCCGACATCACACTTGTCGATGTCGTTATGAAAAAGTATAAACACAAAATAGAATGACTAGTGTATTTTACCAACCCACCCTTAAAAAAAGTATTTACCATATGTCAATCTAGCAAACCAGGCAACTAAAAGCAACTTTGTAAAGAATGTTTTGGTTCATTTCAAGATTTTTAGCTAGCTAGCTAATGTTAGGTTAGCTGGCTAGCCAGTTCAAATAATGACACTATCATATAGCTGACAACATCTTCACTTTAGCTCAATTGTCTTATTACAGGAAAATATACTCACAACAACATCATTATTTATTAGATAATGGCGAGCCAATTACAGAAAATAGCTTACAGTTATGAGTGTGACAAAATAAAAGCAGGGCATTCTACTGGAGAATATTTTTACCTCGGACTTTGTCTTGTTGGCCTAACGTTATATCCTAATTTGACTTTGTTCATGTTCTTCACATTGCTGTCTCTAGAAAACACATACTATATCAAATAAAATCAAAGTTTGTTTGTCACATAGACAGGATACAGAATGTGTAGTGAAATGTTTACTTGCATACTGGAGTCTTTTGTTTAGACTTGTAGCTAGCTAGCTAAACACTGAACCATAATCCAAACTCATAATGTTACTACCCTGCATGAATCTGCAGGTAGCTAACCAACCAGGTGCAATGTTAGTTATCTAGCTAACATTAGGTTATAACTAGCAATGCAAATGGCTTTAAGATACAAATAATATTACTACACAGATCATACACGTAACGCTAGCTAGCTAACAGTACGCTTTAACTTGAAATGAAAACGACTTTCTGACTATATTAGAAATAATATCTGAATGTAGCTAGCTATACTATCTTACCCATATACATGGATGGACGCTTCTCCCTCTCTGTCACAGATGCCATGGTTGCCCTCAGTTTGAAGATGTAATCCGGAGACTCCCTCTGCATATTAGCAATCAAACGGCAGAATTTTGTCCATCTCCTTCGCTATCATACTCTAATTCCACTGTGCATTCAAAAATCGGTCCTCCAGAAAGTAGAGAGCAACAGTTTTGCAGTTCTACTACATGATATCTTTAAAAAAAGCTGTGTTAGAAAGGATTACCTACACATACTGACCAGTTCATGTTATAGACAGATGCGTGCAACATGGCAGACCAATCCGAACTCATCTCTCGGCATGTCCAGCCCATCCATTATCTCAGCCAATCATGGCTAGCGGGATGGTTCCTGTCTTTTTCCATGGCAAAGTTTAAACATAGAATATAGATAATTAGCAGGCAAAGTGTGCATTGGTTTGATGGCAGCATGGGTTAACTGTCCTGTTGCATTGCAATCACATTTTGGAACAGTGAGTGCATTCTGACATGACGCGCATAAAAAACTAATGCTGGGGTGACCAAAATTTGGAACTCAAGCATGAAAAGGTTAACTTTTTGTCCTGAATACAAAGTGTTATGTTTGGGGCAAATCCAAAACAACACATTACGGAGTACCACTCTACATATTTTCAAGCATAGTTGTGGCTGCTTCATGTTATGGGTATGCTTGTATTTGTTAAGGACTGGAGAGTTTTTCAGCATAAAAAATTAATGGAATGGGGATAAGCACAAGCAAAATCTGAGAGGAAAACCTAGTTCAGTCTGCTTTCCAAGACACTGGGAGATGAATTATCCTTTTAGCAGGACAATAACCTAAAACACAAGGACCCTACCGTGAATGTTCCTGAGTAGCCGAGTAACAGTATTGACTTAAATCTACTTGAAAATCTATGGCAAGACCTGAAAATGGTTGTCTACAGTGATCAACAACCAATTTGACTGAGCTTGAAGAATTCTGAAAAAATAATGGTCTAATGTTGCACAGTCCGGGTGTGGAAAGGTCTTTGAGACTTGCCCAGAAAGACTTACAGCTATAAGTGCTGCCAAAGGTGCTTCTACAAAGTATTTATTAATTTTCAATGAATTAGCAAACATTTCTAAAAACATTTTTTCACTTTGTCATTATGGGGTATTGTGCGTAGATGGGTGAGAAACATAAATTTAATCCATGTTGAATTCAGGCTGTAAAACAAAATGTGGAATAATTAAAGGGATATGAATAGTTCCTGAATGCACTGTATATGTGAATAATATAAGTATAATATATTATACTGAGTGAGTAATTTTGTCATATTTACTATAATTTAAATACTCATTTTTTGAAAGAAATATGTGTGTTATTCCAGTTGACATGCATGTGGTGTCATACTAAAGAAGAGGTTGTGCTCTTTAAACTTAACTTGTAATTGTCATTTGTTCTTTATTTTTGAGCTAGGTCTTTTTGTGAAATGTGTGACAAAATGAGCTTCATCTTGAAAGTTCTCAGTAATCTACAGCATTATTCTAAAAGTTCTCAGTAATCTACAACATTCTATTTGAGTCTAAAGGCTTAAATATATATTAAAATATGTAATGGGAAAAATATTGATGGAACATTGACATTTTCAGTGTACAGATGTAATAAATGTAATAAAAAGGAATTACATTTACTCTCACGGGTGGCCAAAATGATATGAAAACCAAATAACCTGACTACACAAACATGGGCTTATTTTACCATCAGATCGGTTTTTATTCACTTTCATGCTGGGTTGACCCAGCAGCTGGGTCATTTTTATGTCATCCGTAGGTTATTTTCAGGAGGGGGCGTGGCTTTCAGATATGTATCTTTTGTCATTCCTGTTCATCATGTTAAGTTTGTACAGTACAAATTTAAGTTGTTTTGCACATTACATATTGTAATATAAAAGTTATAACATTATTATTTAAATCCCTGCTGTTTATTGCTTTGAGATGTTACCCCACTCTTCCACCAAGGCACCAGCAAGTTCCCGTACATTTCTGGGGGGAATAGCCCTAGCCCTCACCCTCCGATCCAACAGGTAACAGACATGCTCAATGAGATTGAGATCCGGGCTCTTCACTGGCCATGGCAGAACAGTGACATTCCTGTCTTGCAGGAAATCACGCAAGGAACGAGCAGCAAGGCT
Organism: Hucho hucho; assembly: GCA_003317085.1. Taxonomy (NCBI): domain Eukaryota; kingdom Metazoa; phylum Chordata; class Actinopteri; order Salmoniformes; family Salmonidae; genus Hucho; species Hucho hucho. The sequence goes on along the minus strand of QNTS01000033.1, from coordinate 541,283 downwards.
GGTGGCATTGTAATGCTGGAGGTTCATGTCAGGATTAGCCTGCAGTAAGGGTTCCACATGAGGGAGGAGGATGTCTTCCCTGTAACGCACAGCGTTGAGATTTCCTGCAATGACAACAAGCTCAGTCCGATGATGCCCCAGACCATGACGGACCCTCCACCTCCAAATCGATCCCGCTCCAGAGTACAGGCCTCAGTGTAACGGTCATTCCTTCGACGATAATCGCAAATCTGACCATTTCCCCTGGTGAGACAAAACCGCCACTCGTCAGTGAAGAGCACTTTTTGCCAGTCCTGTCTGGTCCAGCGACGTTGGGTTTGTGCCCATAGGCGACGTTGTTGCCGGTGATGTCTGGTGAGGACCTGCCTTACAACAGGCCTACCAGCCATCAGTCCAGCCTCTCTCACCCTATTGCGGACAGTCTGAGCACTGATGTATGGATTGTGCATTCCTGGTGTATCTCTGGCAGTTGATGTTGCCTTCCTGTACCTGTACAACAGGTGTGATGTTCGGATGTACCGATCATGTGCAGGTGTTACACATGGTCTGCCACGAGTACGATAAGCTGTCCTTCCTGTCTCCCTGTAGCGCTGTCTTAGGCATCTCACTGTATAGACAATTTTTTGCCCTGAAGAAAAGGGCGGGTCATTCTATTGTACTGATCCATTCTAATTCTAATCTTAAAATGGTATGTACCATATGTGACCGACCGGCTCAAATCGGTCTTATGTAGCAACATTTGAAATTTTGTTTTTTACATTGGATAAAAATAGAGACTCAGAACTACAAAATGCTCTATTATACATTACAGCTGAGGAACAGTAGGAAAGTAATTTTGCTTTGAAAGTTGATAAACTTGTAAAGTCACTTTTGAGAAAATGTACTTTGAATATTTTGGTACTACTACTGGAGAGCCCTTCTTTGTCTACACCCGTTCAGCATCGTTCACACCCTCTTAAGCTTTAGCCCCACCCATCTCTTAAACGGTTGATCTGAGCGTTCTGTGCTAACAACAGAAGTCAAGCACCCAAGCTAACTTGCTAGCTTCTTCCAGAAACAAATGACAGAACAGCTCACGGAACATTATTCATCCTAGTAATGCTGGTTAGGCTGTTATGTTATCCAGAGTGTTGGTGAAAGCAACTGTTGTCCGTTCGTAAATTCAAAACGTGTCGCTCTCTGAGCGTTCAGAGCGCACACCGGACGCTCTGGCCGATGAGTAGGGTTGATCCGAACGTTCTGACCTCACAACGGCAGTCAAGCACCCAAGCTAACTGGCTAACATTGGTTAGCTTGCTAGCTACTTCCAGACACATAATGAGAGAACACCCCGCTCTGACCACTTTACTCGCACTTCTGGTTAGGCTGTTTTCGTGTTATCCAGAGCGTTGCTGACTGTAACTGTGATGCTGGCAACAATTTAATTAATATATTTTGCCGATGTTTACTGACACCGGCCATATTCTACGGGTGAATAATACGTACATTAATCAGTTATTCTGACAAGAGTGCTCTGAAATCGGAGTAGATGGCCAGACTGAATTTACGAACGCACCCAAAATGGTTACTTGCATAGTGGAGTCTTTTGTTAAGACATGTAGCTAGCTAACTAGGTAAACAATGAACCATAATCACAACTCATGATGTTAGTACCCTACATGAACCTGCAGGTAGCTAACCAACCAGGTTCAATGTTAGTTAGCTACCATTAGGCTTTAGCTTGCCAAACAAATAGCTCTGAGATACGAATAATGAGATCCTACACGTAACGTTAGCTAGCCAGCTAGTTAGGTAGGTAAACAATGAACCATAATCCCAACTCATGACGTTTCTACCCTGCATGAATCTGCAGATTGATAACCAACCAGGTTCAATGTTAGCAAGCTAACATTAGGCTATAGCTAGCCAAGCAAATGTCTCTTTCTTTCAAAAATTTAAATGTGTAATATCTGAAAATGTAGCTAGCTAGACTATCTTACCCATATATATCATTCATGGGTGGACACGTCTCCTGTCGGATGCCATGGTTGCCCTTAGTTTGAAGATGTAATCCGGAGACAGGTGTTTTCTCCATCTATTTAGCTAATCATACTCTAATTCCACTGATTTCAAAACTCGGTCCTCCAGAAAGTGGAGAGCAACACTTATAGAGTTTTAACACAGAAGTTTGTTATTAAGGCACATGAAAGTTCACAAGTTCCAGAATGCAATTCTGTCAAAAAACGCAAAGTTTACATTCAAACGGCTCTCCTGTGAAGTAGTGACCCACGACATACGTCTAGTTTCCTGAAACGGGTCACATATATCAGTCCATCCAATCAAAGCAATCTTATCAGTCTATTCTAGGCCTGCTTTGAGTAGGCTACAAATCTAATAATCACATTTATTTGACACATGCGCCAAATACAAAGGTGAAATGCTTACTTAGAAGCCCTTAACCAACAATGCAGTACAAAAAATAGAGTTAAGAGAATATTTACTAAATAAACTAAGGTACAACATTTTATAAAAAGCAACACAATACAATAACAATACCGAGACTCTATACAGGGGGTACCGGTAATAAGTCAATGTGCGGGGGTACAGGTTAGTCGAGGTAATATCTACATGTAGGTAGGGGTAAAGAGTAGGTATCAGCAATGTAAAAGGTAAGGGGGGGGGTCGATGTAAATAGTCTGGGTGGCCACTTGACTAATTGTTCAGCAGTGGGGGTAGAAGCTGTTAAGGAGCCTTTTGGACTTAGACTTGCTGTGCGGTAGCAGAGAGAAAAGTCTATGACTTGGGTGACTGGAGTCTTTGACTATTTTATTTGACACAGCCTAGTATATAGATCCTGGATGGCAGGAAGCTTGGCCCCAGTGATGTACTGGGCAGTACCCTCTGATGCCAAGCAGTTGCCATACCAGGCGGTGATACAATCGGTCAGGATTGGTGAAGCTGTATGACTTTTTGAGGATCTGGGGACCCCCTTAGGGGCCCCCATGTTGAGGATCAGCGTTGCGTATGTGTTGTTGCCTACCCTTACCACATGGGGGCAGCCCGTCAGGAAGTCCAGGATCCAGTTGCAGACGGAGGTGTTCAGTCCTAGGGTCCTTAGCTTAGTGATGAGCTTTGAGGGTACTATGGTGTTGAACGCTGAGCTGTAGTCAATGAATACCATTCTCACATGGGTGTTCCTTTTGTCCAGGTGGGAAAGGGCAGTGTGGAGTGCAATAGAGATTACATAATCTGTGGATCTGTTGGGCGGTATGCAAATTGGAATGGGTCTAGGGTTTTTGGGATAATGGTGTTGATATGAGCCATTAGCAGCCTTTCAAAGCACTTCATGACTACGGACGTGTGTGCTACGGGTCTGTAGTCATTTAGGCAGGTTACCTTTACTTCCTTGGGCACAGGGACTATGGTGGTCTGCTTGAAACATGTAGGTATTACAGACTCGGTCAGGGAGAAGTTGAAAATGTCAGTGAAGACACTTCCCAGCTGGTCCGCTCGCCTTTTGTATGTTGACCTGTTTAAAGATCTTGCTCACATCGGCTATGGAGAAGATGATCACAGTCGTCCGGAACAACTAGTGCTCTCATGCATGCTTCAGTGTTGCTTGCCTCGAAGTGAGCATAAAAGGCATTTAGCTCGTCTGATACGCGTGCATCACTGGGCAGCTCGAGGCTGGGTTTCCCTTTGTAGTCCGTCATAATTTGCAATCCCTGCCACGTTCGACGAGTGTCAGAGCCGGTGTAGTATGATTCAATCTTCGTCTTGTATTGATGTTTCGTCTGAGGACATAACGGGATTTCTTATAAGCGTCCGGATTAGTGTCCCACTGCTTGAACGTGGAATCTCTAGCTTTTAGCTCTTTGCTAATGTTGCCTTTAATCCATGGCTTCTGGTTGGGATATGTACGTAAGGTCACTGTGGGGACGACGTCATTGATGCACTTATTGATGAAGCCGGTGACTGAGGTGGTATACTCCACAAGGCCATTGGATGAATCCCGGAACATATTCTAGTCTGTGTAGCAAAACAGTCCTGTAGAGTAGCATCCGGGCCATCTGACCATTTTCGTATTGAGCGAGTCACTGGGACTTCCTGCTTTAGTTTTAGCTTGTAAGCAGAAATCCAGAGGATATAATTACGGTCAGATTTGCCAAAAGGAAGGCGGGGGAGAGCTTTGCATGCGTCTCTGTGTGTGGTGTAAAGGTGGTCTAGAGTTTTTTTCCTCTGGCTGTAAATGTGACATGCTGGTAGAAGTTAAGTAAAATGGATTTAAGTTTGCCTGCATTAATATTAGACATCGCGCACCAGCTGTTATTGACAAATAGACACACACCCACCCCTCGTCTTACCAGACATATCAGCCACGACTCGGTGAAACATCAGTTTTTAATGTCCCGAGGGCAGGATAGTCTTGAGCGGAGATCATCCAGTTTTTTTTCCAGTGATTGCACGTTGGCCAATAGAACGGATGGTACAGGCGGCTTACCCACTCATCGACAAATTCTCACAAGGCTCCCCGATCTCCGCCCCCTGTATTTTGTATTTTCTTAACGTAAATGACGGGGATTTGGGCCTGGTCTCAGAGAAGCAGTATATCGTTCTCATTGGATTCATTAAAGAAAAAAGTCTTCATCCAGTTCGAGGTGAGTAATCGCTGTTCTGATATCCAGAAGCTATTTTCGGTCATAGGAGACGGTGTAATTAACATTATGTACAAAATAAGTTATAAACAATGCTAAAAAACACACAAAATAGCAGTTGGTTAGGAGCCCGTAAAATGTTAGCCATCCGCTCCAGTGTCATTATATCAGTGAGAGCATGTGTAATTGTACACGCTGAACGGCTTTCAATATCTGGGAAAATATCCACATCGGGCAGCAGGTGAGTGAGTGTGGGAGAATGTGGTGATAAGGAACCTTACCTTAGCAAGGGGAGAAATGTCACCATGGACAATTTCTTCACTTCACTTCACTGTCATTGGCGAACATGTTGCTTGCAAAGAAAACAAGTCTGGTATTAATTACACTGTTAGAATGTGCAGTCAGAAAGACTGCTTATTAGCTTAAAGGGGGGTCCGTGGAGGCCCAGTGGTTCTAGTGTTAATACAGTAGCCTTGGAAATAAGGTTCATGAAATCAATAACTTGCTAACGTCGGATAACATTCATATGCTGGCCATCTCTGAACCTCACTTACATAATTCCTTTCGTAATACAGCAGTAGCAATACAAGGATATAACATCTACAGAAACAGCCAGATGCTTCTCCTAGTTTTTATGAGAAATATTACTGTGATGAATAATCCAGATTGTCTGCATATTCAAACAACATACAGCTCAGACACCCATGCCTACCCCACAAGACCCACAAGACATTCACAGTCCCCGAGTGCAAAACAAATTCACGGCAAGGCAGTATTTTACAGAGCCTTGATCGCATGGAACTCCCCCCATCTCCAATTACTCAAGCAGAAAGCAAAATTACCTTTAAAAATACATAAAACACCATCTCATGGCACAATATGGACCTTGAAATGACATTCCCACAAACACACACACACACACACACAATCTACACATTACTCTTAATTGTATTGTTTGTATATCTTTTGTATTTTAAATTAGTGTGACTGTTCTTGTCTATCACTGTATCAGTGCTTAATTAAATGTGGTGTTTTATGTTTTTGTGTGGACCACAGGAAGAATAGCTGCTGCTTCGGCAAAATGGGGATCCGAATAAACAAATAAATGTGCTCTCTCCTATAATGAGATGTGAAGGTCCAAGTAGCACATTAATCGTCCATAACATGCTCTGTAGGAAGATAAAGTGAGATAACAAGCTAAGTGTTTGGAGTTAAAAGGACGTTTTGCCATGATGTTGGTTCCATGTGTTGCACTTTTAGAATGAGAATGCAAATAGTGCTATAATGACAAGCACAATAAAAATTTGGACGACACTGTTGTTCATCTGAAGTGCTTTTACTGATTGGAATGATTGAAAATTACGCTTTGGTTCGCTCAACCTACTCTATCCAATTAGTCTGAAATCAAATAAGAATTTCTACAGATCAATGGGATTTTTTTAATTGAATGAAAACTTCTAAATTGCTTTTAACACTTCATGCACATTGAATAGCGGTGGGGGCAATGTGGCGGCAGCCTATTAGAGTTCGAGACGTGGCTTATTGGGGGCGTGGCTTTCAGTTTGTTAAGTTATTGAAACAACTTAATGTCTTGATTTACAGGGAATCAATTTAAATGCTTGTAACCCAGTTGAAGTAGTGTAATTTGGATAGGTAATTCCAAATAAAAAATGTTTATGTTTACATGAAATATTAGTTTGTATTTGTTATTTATTAGGTGACTAATTAACTTTTGACCAGTTTAAGTATATTTTTTTAGGTTGTTTCAAACAGTAATTTTTAAAGTGTGTTGGAGCCCTGTCGAACATCAACATATGATTTACATTTTCCTCAGAGATGTGCCAAACACACATTATTTACATAATAATTGTACAGATAATTTTCCGAGTATAACAGAAGGGGAGTTCCACTTCCTACACAGTCTCCATCCTGCTTATCGACAATGAATTAATGGGATCTTGTAGCACTCAGCACTCAACCATTGAGTGGCACCCCATTGATCTCAAGGTGTACTACCACCGATACATGGCTTTCTGAATTACCCTTAAGGTGCAGGAAGAGTGCTCAGACAGTCCGCAAAGATGGGGTTGTGTCTGAATAAATATTTCAACACTTGGGCTTTGTTTATTGATTGAGTCAGTAATTTCCACACATGCCTCCCTTGAGACAGGGCACTAATGAAGGTGGTTCCACCATGTCCAGCCGAAGCTTCCCACAAAGACATCCTCCCGTGCCTCTGCCTGTGAATTATGGGATAAAACATTAACAGCTTAAAAAATATATAAAAAAATAATTATTTCCATGCGATGGGCAAAGTCTGGTGTCTTGTCAGTGTAGCTTAAGGAGGGTAAATGCATCCTTGGTTCGAAGCCAGATGTCTGGAGGAAGAAGACACAAGAAAACCAGGTCTTTAACTATAGTGTTTCGTGAGAAGGCCGGAGAAGGAAAGACACAATTTGACACATTATACTGTATATCTTTCTTTCAGCAGTATGAACCCTACATGTGGTTGCCTTGAGAGGATCAAAGACAAAATTAGTTAAACAGTGTAAAAAACTGTGGAAATATGGCCCAACTCTGAACTTGTACTGTTCTCAATAAACAGATAATTCCTCGATTACATATTATTCTATAGTGTATGATATTGCCATTGCGAACACATCTGCCCAAAAGCAGCCCAATTGGATGTCACTTCTCTTGCCTCGGGCAGACAAACCATCCTAACTCCCAGTTGTTTGCATGCATGTCTTCGCTGTGCTCCTCTAAAAGAAAGAAGCCGTATTGGATTTGTGTGTGTCCCCCACGGGCTCCATAAAGAGTCAAATATCTCATGAAGTGGGTAGACCCATGCTGCGAGCAGTGCGAGGATAGTGGTTAATATATGTCCTCCTCATGTCTTGCATCCTCTTGGGTGAGAAGTTAGTTTCCCACCTGTGGGGCCGCCGTAACAATTTGTGCTTACGCGGAGGCCGCGGGACACCAGTGGCGAAGCATAAAGCCAAGAGGGAAGTTGGCCGTTACTCAGATGTGCTAATTACAGCTCCTGTAAAGTGTACAGTGACTTCCCCCTGGCCTGGCGCCTCACGCCATCACCATAATGAGAACATTACGTTGATTCTGAATACCTAAATATCTTCTTAAGTGATCGATAATGTACATCATCATAAATCATGTCCGAGATGCTTAAAATTATGCCAAAAGTCAATACTGCATGTGGGAGCTGCATGAAGATGTTGAGAGAGCGACTAATGGTGAGGCATGGCCGACTTTGGGGAGAATTAGAGGGAAATTCATGCATATTTATGGAATACATTTTTTTTTGCCAGAGCAGGTGGAGTTGCAGCGCCGCAGCTCGCAATGTACTTCAAGGTTCACTGTGTGCCTCTCAGCCCAGCAGGAACAGCACTGTTATACCAGTTTCTCGTTGTGAACTTGGCCATGAAAGCCCACCATTAATTGTAAAAACAATTAAGCTGGGCGACTAGAAGAGAAATTAGAAAGAGATCCTTGTTTAGCAGACAGAGAAGCTTTTTTTAAAGTGCATTAATACTGTGATTACTCAAATTGTGTAAAATTATGGACAAATGGGGCAAATAGAGAAGCAAGGGAGCTGTGTTTGCATGCTTTGCTAGAATTTCTTAGATTTTAGATACACTACATGACCAAATGTATGTGGACACCTGCTCGTCAAACATCTCATTCCAAAATCATGGGCATTAATGTGGAGTTGGTCCCCTTTTGCTGCTATAACAGCCTCCACTCTTTTGGAAAGGTTTTCCACTAGATGTTGGAACATTTCTGCGTGGACTTGCTTCCATTCAGCCACGCATTAGTGAGGTCGGGCACTGATATTGGGTGATTAGGCCTGGCTTGCAGTAGGCGTTCCAATTCATCCCAAAGGTTTTCGATGGGGTTGAGGTCAGGGCTCTGTGCAGGCCAGTCAAGTTCTTCCACACTGATCTCGACAAACCATTTCTATATGGACCTCGCTTTGTGCACAGGGGGCATTGTCATGCTGGAACAGGAAAGGGCCTTCCCCAAACTTTTGCAACAAAGATGGAAGCACAGAATCATCTGGAATGTAATTTTATGCTGTAGTGTTAAGATTTCCCTTCACTGGAACTAAGGGGCCTAGCCCGAACCATGAAAAACAGCCCCAGACCATTATTCCTCCTCCACCAAACTTTACAGTTGGCACTATGCATGGTGGCAGGTAGCGTTCTTCTGGCATCCGCCAAACCCAGATTTGTCCGTCGGACTGCCAGATGGTGAAGCGTGATTCATTACATCACTCCGAGCTTTACACCACTCCAGCCGGCGCTTGGCATTGTGTATGGTGGTCTTAGGCTTGTGTGCGGATGCTCGGCCATGGAAACCCATTTCAAGAAGCTCCCGACGAACAGTTATTGTGCTGATGTTGCTTTCAGAGGCAGTTTGGAACTCGGTAGTGAGTGTTGCAACTGAGGACAGATGACTTTTATGCACTTCAGCACCCGGCAGTCCCATTATGTGAGCTTTTGTGGCATACTACTTCGTGGCTGAGCCGTTGTTGCTCCTAGACATTTCCACTTCACAGTAACAGCACTTACTGTCGACCGGGGCAGCTCTAGCAGGACAGAAATTTGACGAACTGACTTGATGGAAGGGTGGCATCCTATGATGGTGTCACTGAGCTCTTCAGTAAGGCCATTCTACTGACAATGTTTGTCTATGGAGATGGAATGGCTGTTTGCTCGATTTTATACACCTATCAGCAATGGGTGTGGCTGAAATAGTGTGGTCTACATACTGGTGTCTACATACTTTTGTATAAACAGTGGCAAGAAAAAGTATGTGAACCCTTTGGAATTACCTGGATTTCCGCAAAAAATTGGTAATCAAATTTGATGTGATCTTCATCAAAGTCACAACAATAGACAAACAGTGTGCTTAAACTAATAACATAGTGTGCTTAAACACAAATTATTGTATTTGTCTTGTCTATATTGAATACATCATTTAAACATTCACAGTGTAGGTTGGAAAAAGTATGTGAACCCCTAGACTAATGACTTCTCAAAATGCTAAATGGAGTCAGGAGTCAGCTAACCTGGAGTCCAATCAATGAGACGAGATTGGAGATGTTGGTTAGAGCTGCCTTGCCCTATAAATGATGGGAACTATGCTTTGAACAAAAGAGATCTCAGATGATCTAAGATTAAGTATGGTTGACTTGCATAAAGCTGGAAAGGGTTACAAAAGTATCTCTAAAAGCCTTGATGTTCATCAGTCTACGGTAAGACAAATTGTCTATACATGGAGGAAGTTCAGCACTAAACAAGAATGGTGTTCATGGGAGAACACCACGGAAGAAGCCACTGCTGTCCAAAAAAAACATTGCTGCACGTCTGAAGTTCACAAAAGAGCACCTGGATGTTCCACAGCGCTACTGGCAAAATATTCTGTGGGCTACAGTTGAGTTGGTTGGAAGGAACACACAACACTATGTTTGGAGAGAAAAAGGCACAGCACACCAACATCAAAACCTCATCCCATCCAACTGTAAATTATGGTGGAGGGAGCTTCATGGTATGGAGCTGCTTTGCTGCCTCAGGGACTGGACAGCTTGCTATCATTAACAGAAAAATTAATTCCCAAGTTTATCAAGACATTTTGCAGGAGAATGTTAGGCTGTCCGCCAATTGAAGCTCAACAGAAGTTGAGTGATGCAACAGGACAACGACTCAAAACACAGAAGTAAACCAACAACATAATTGCTTCAACAGAAGAAAATACACCTTCTGAGTCCTGACCTCAACCCAATTTGAGATGCTGTGGCATGACCTCAAGAGAGCAGTTCACACCAGACATCCCAAGAATATTGCTGAACTGAAACAGTTTTGTAAAGAGGAATGGTCCAAAATTCCTTCTGACCGTTGTGAAGGTCTGATCCGCAACTACAGTTAACGTTTGTTTGGGGTTATTGCTGCCAAAGCAGGGTCAACCAGTTATTAAATCCAAGGGTTCACATACTTTTCCCACCCTGCACTGTGAATGTTAACATGGTGTGTTCAATAAAGACATGAAAACGTATAATTATTTGTGTGTTATTAGTTTAAGCAGACTGTGTTTGTCTGTTGTTGTGACCTAGATGAAGATCAGATCAAATTTGATGACAAATTTATTCAGAAATCCAGGTATTTCCAAAGGGTTCACATACTTTTTCTTGCCACTGTATATCACTTTGATCAGTGATTACATTTTAAAGAATTGCTTTTCAAACTTTTTATTTTGTTTTGCCAGTGACTAATCAGGATATTTTAGTAGGCTATTGTAATCAAGGAATACATGTTATTTGCTCTGTGATGATTCTTAACAGCTACTAGTAGTTCCAGCCCCATTTCTCTGATGGCTCTGCAATCAGCTTATGATGATTTATTTTGGCACTGTAACCTTAGACGTGGTCAGAGGGATTACTTAAAGGAAACCTCCGCGCCAAATGCTCAAAACATTGAACTGAGGAAATCAGCTTCTAAACAGCAATAGTTAAAGGGATAGTTTTCTGAAATCTTAATTGTTTTCTTACCTCGAGAGGAGTTATGCAGCCCTCTTAGAACTCTAATACAATCGTGTGAGCCCTGTAAAATAAACATTGTAAAGAATGCAAGTATGAAAACTTGGTTTTTTTTTAATCCAAAGTCTTTGATTCTAAGTCACCAACACAGATCTTCTTGAGTGATACTGTCGTAATATAAGTTGAATTGAAGTGTGTGAGCTATTTTAGTATGTTTCTATGCAACGTTTTCATACTCGTAAGTCCATGCATTGTTTTACTTCACAGGGCTTTTCTGTAGAGCTCGTATTACAATTCTAAGACAGCTGCTAATTCCTTTCGAGTTAAGAAAGGTTAGATGATTGGGTCAGCATTTTGGAAAACTATCCCTTTAAGTCTGTGCGTGCGTTCGTGCGTGTGTGTGTGTGCCCCTGCATCAGTATCTATGCAAATGCATAGATGTGTTCTAATGTAAATCGGGCAGCCTGGTTATTTCTTATAGTTTAATTAACTTAAATCAGTTTTAGAGGTATTTCAAATGCATATGCCTCACTTTGATCCACCCACCAAACATCACCACATTGAATGTTTCATTGTTAGGGCAGATCACAAACATGAACCACGCGTTCTTTTCTCCTTTGTATTCCAGAAGTAATGTGATGGATTTGGAAATGCAGCTGTGAAAGCACCTGCAGATTCATTTGCAAGCTGGCATTCTCATTCTCAAAGGAGACATCTCAGACTCTGATTGGACACCTGTCAGCTCTGCGAGTTTATGAGACGTTATTAAATTGTAGCTAATGATTGGTGCATTTCAACCAATCACACGGATTGACAGGAAGAATCCATGAAGAGAGGAATTTGTGTCAGCACTGCTCTGAAAAGGCAAAAGCTCAGTAAATTAGTGTCTGTTTGGATAATACATTTGATCCTGATTAGGGTGTGCAAAATGTCAGCATATTTTTTAGAAATGCTGACAACATGTAGAACACCCTCTAAGAGCAGTCAAAAGTTTTGTATGTGGGAGTATTAGCAAGTGAACGAGAGTTTGTGTGTGTGTGTGTCTATGTATGTGTTTGAGTTTGTGTGGTTTTTGTCTGTACGCTTTAGTCTGTTTTTGTGTGCATGCATGCTGTATGTGTGCATGTGTACGTGTTTGTGTGCTCCGTGTGTTTTCTTGTTTGTATATATATGCACTGCATGTGTGTGTTTTCTTGTGTGTTAGTGCATTGTGTGTGTGTTTGTGTGTTACTCTTGTCCCAATGGGAGGGTGCTGAATAACAGGCCCTGTTTGACAGACTGGGACGCTGAGAGCTGTCAGCCCCTTGCCTGGCCCAGGATGAGCAGAGAGGGATTCTCAGCTCTGTGTGTTTAGACTAATAGGAGGCCAGCACTCAGCTTTTCCTCAAGCAAGAACAGACAGTTGAAATCTCTGGGCAGTTAGCTTAGTGTTGCCTCTCACAGATTTCCTGTCAGATCATGTCTATAAGAGGAGAGAGGTTTTCGATCGTGAAAAAAAAAATACCTGGCAAAATAGTCTGCCTTTTAGGAGAATTGAGTAGCCTGAATGGAGTTCTAAAATTTGGTTTTGACAAGGCAAGTGAGAAAATGTAAATGGTTTGTACATATGGCATCAAACAGGGTGAATATTAACATTTCATGTGAGCCATCAAATTGCATGTGTCAAAACAGTTAACATTGATAATGTTTCTGATTAGGAGAAAGATTTTAACCCTCACCTTAACTCCAACACTAAAAGGAGAATAGATAAAATAATCTAATGACAAATTATAGTTCCACAAATGTCTTGACTTTTGGGGTAGTGCATCCAGTCATCTGAATTTTTTTATAACTGCTAATCGCAGCAGAAATGTACTTAGGAATTAGTGTGCGTGTCAACCTTATGATTTATTTAAATCAGAAGACTGACAGAGCTGCATCAGAAAGTAAATAAATAATACACTTTGAAAGTCAGGTTCAGCGGGTATATGTGAGCTGTAAAATATTTTGGGGGTTATTTTGTCACAATCAGCATTTTCTGTCACACATTAAATTGGTTGTCGCTGGACTGTCTATGTGCATCATAGGCTACACAAGCGTAGTAAGAATACACACAAATCAGGTATAAACTTTGACAGGAGTTATATTGGTACTTATTGAAAATAATTATAAAGATGTTGACAGGGATACAAATTCAAAGTGAAAAACCTTCCAACCCTCAGGCACCTTAGATATGCTATCATGCATGCTAAGTGATGTGTAATTGCAAACACTGAATTGCAGCACTCTCTGAAAATGTCAGCACTGCAACAATGATCATTTCCATAATAATTAAGAAAAATGTCTGGATCTTCACTCCTCCAGCCTCGTAATCAGACCGAAACATTATATTACGATCCATCCCATGTTCAAAAGGAAGCTGTTTGTTTTCTAAAATCAAAGCTAATATTTTCTTTGCTTATTTGTTTGTCATATTACATTTGTCTCACAGTTCATCATGTTTACGAATGTCCTCATTTGGGGGCAGAAATGCAGACAGCGATGACCTTAAACCCATTATTAGAACAGTTTTGCAGATTTTTGTATATTTAATGGCTTCTCTCTGGTATGTAAATGACTCTAAACTACTTGAATATAAATAATACAGTACATTGTACATGGCCGAGTTGATATATTCCAAGTTGGTGTCAGGATTTCTGCTGATGTATAATTGAGATATTGGATATATTAAACAAGGGTGTTCCGATAACCACCACACCACAATGTTATAAATGACATGACTTTTTTGCGAAAGTAAATGTCAACATTACCATATACTGCTAATTGGATTCTTTATCCCCATAGTTAAAAACTGGGGCTTTCACACCAGGAATGGCTTGCCAGAAATTGCTGTCAACTAGGCATGATGTTGAATACAAATATCAACTAACTGTGCTTTCTTCCTTGAAATAATAAACAAACAGACAGATCGACTGGTGAAATCAGGCTGAACTCATTTTGAAGAGGTGGAGTAATATAATATGGTACATTTGTAGTCAGCTCTATACTAAGATTGACTGCAAGTAGCATACTGAAGTGCAATGTAGCTAATTAGTGGTGCATTACACTTTCAATTTTAGTCATTTAGCAGACGCTCTTATCCAGAGCAACTTACAATTAGTGCATTCATCTTAAGATAGCTGGGTGAGACAACCACATCACAGTCATAGCAAGTACATTTTCCCTCATTAATGCAGTTATCAGCAACTTCAGTGCTAGTAGGAAGATATACATTTTTTCATTTAAGATAGTCTTTGATGAGGTAGGGTTTCAGATGTTTGTGGAAGATGGGCAGGGGCTCTGCTGTCCTAGCTTCAGGGAGAAGCTGATTCTACCATTGGGGGGCCAGGACAGAGAAGTGCTTTGACTGGGCTGAGCGGGAGCTAACCTCCTGTAGAGATGGGACAGCCAAGAGAACAGAGGTAGCAGAAAGAAGTGCTGGGTTTTTATTCTGTAACCAAGTCTGTTAAGAACAAATTCTTATTTACAATGATGGCCTACCCCGGCCAAACCCAGACAACACTAGGCCAATTGTGCACCGCCCTATGGCACTCCCAATCATGGACGGATGTAATACAGCCTGGATTCGAACCAGGGACTGTAGTGACGCCTCTTGCACTGAGATGCAGTGCCTTAAACCGCTGCGCCACTCAGGAACAGTCAGGCTTCAAAATGTTTTATATAAGGTTTGAGGTGTAGGGTTTTAAAATAACCTGAAGTTACGGAGAGGCAGTACCTATTGCTGCTCCATAGGCAAGCATCATTGTCTTGCATCACTATTAGCTAAGGGGACGCAGCCAGTGGTCAGGGATGAGTTGATGAGGAAAGTGATGAATGGGAGAAGGTCTCCAGAGATGGTCTGGAGAAGGGAGGAATGGATGGGGTTGAGCAGGCAGGTTGTTGGGCGGCCGGACATCTGTAGTCGTAGTATTTCATCTGGAGAGGAAAGAAAGCGGTCAAGACATAGAGTAGTTCTTTGTATGTGGGATCAATGGACTCAATAAGGTGAGTAAATTAGATTTCGCCTACCTTCTTTTTAAAGTGGTTGACAAAGTTGTCCACAGAGAGGGAGTGGGGGGGGGTGTTGAAGGATTAAGGAGGGAGAGGTGGCGGTGGCAAAGAATTTCCTATGGTAGGGACAGAATTTAAAGTGATAGAAATTTGCTTTTGCTTCGGATACAGAGGAAGAGCAGGTAGAGTGGAGGAAGTGCTAACATTTTCAATCAATCAAATTAATTTACAAATCTTTGATGTCTTTGATGACAGTGTTTAGAACAATAAAACAATCTTTATTCAAGATTCCAAACAGGCATAAAAATCAAAGTTGAATTAATTATTACTAATCAAATCACACAAGCAATGATGATAAGAAGATACATCAATAGTAAGATACCTTCAGTGTCCTTATCCTGTTAGCCTACCAATGCATAATTCTTTTCTATTACAGTTCTATGAGAAGCACAGCCTTCAATGACAAGAAAACTGTTTTTTTACATTCTACAACTATAATGCAGTCTGTCTCCCCCCTCAGGACGATGAATCCCCAAGTGTTGATAAAACTCTAACAGCTACTTAAAAACTCTATCAATAAGGTAACCTGATGTATTCTTTCAATGACTTAACTTTTTCACTCAATAGTAAAAACAAAGTACAATAAAACCAAAGTATAAGCTAAAAAGCTACAGCAATCTTCTTCAGCAGGTAACAGGTTCAATCAGCAAGCCAAGAACAAGGGGTAGTTACAAAAAAATCTAAGCCTGTGAGTTCCAAATATCTCTAACGGTCGCCCCAGTGTGAGTTTTTTTAATGCGCGTGATGTCAGAAAGCACTCACTGTTCCAAAATTTGATTGTTACGCAACAGGACAGTTAAAACTTCTTAGGGAGCGGCTCCCGAGGTGACGGTTTTGGAGAGTCTGGCGTGCCCAAAGTAAAATGCCTCCCACTCAGGCCCAGAAAATAGGATATGCACATAATTAGTACTATTGGATAGGAAACACTCTTCCCCAGTGTTTCCCCAGATCAAGTACAGTATGCAGATATTTGCGCATCTCCAATAACTTTGGACATGTGTGCATTCCTATCAAAGTAAGTGCCTTTATCATTATAGTTTCTGTATATTGTGTTGTCATTTCTACATGCATTCCGATTCTTGCATAGATTGTAATGGACACATGATGTGTGTAAAATACTTTTATAATCAGGTTTTACTGAATATAATGAGCTAATGCTAAGCTAATTGTCAGCCATGTGTGGCGTCATGTTTGTTGACATCATACAATCCATTCTGATTGTCACGTAAACATCTGTCAGAGCGAAGATGGTGTAACATAACGAGGTGAAGGGATGGTTCACTTGTCTTTTGAGTAAACTTCCAGAAGTGAATGATGGGAAGTGAATGATGGTAGACGACACACCCCCTTCAACATGCATAACCTCCTATCTTTGGTTGACGCGAAAAAAACTAAACAAGGCGGCGTGCACAAACTACCCATCGTCAGATTAGATTTTTATAAAGTGTTTTACTCAATTAATTCGATCACTGATGAGCTCAACCATGACGTGATGAATTGTACATAGTAATTACTATTAGCTAATTCATATTATGGTTTCTGTCAGCTGAGAGTTAGCTAAATATGACTGCAGGTGTTAGGTCACTATTTCCTCAGATAGCGCTATGACTAATGTAGCCTACATTTTCCAGTTTGGATGAGTATTGTGTTATGCTGTCGCTACTTCTGTGAATTGCATCCAAAAATAAACTGCTCACATTGAGGACATAACGTTGTAAAGAATGTGTTTGTGCAACATGTTCCTGTAAAAAAACAGTGTGGCCAGCTAACTGACTATTGCATCAATCATAATTGGATGCTCTACACAAGCTTTCTAATCACACTGGATTGAGCGTATTCTACAAGGACCACTGTAGAATGATCACACCCATGTGTTCGTACGTTTCAAAGGGTTAACTACTTAGGGAGCAGTGGGGCGCTACCTAGGGAGCAGTGGGGCGCCACTCCCGACACTACCCGGTGAAATGTAAGGCGCCAAATTCAAAATCCAAAAGTTGAATTATTAAACATTCATCAATATACAAGTGTTGCATAGTCATCAAAAGCTCGGCTTCTTGGCAATATCACAGCGTTGTCAGATTTCAAAAAGGCTTTACGGCGAAAGCACAACATTTGATTGTTTGAGGACAGCACCTACAATATTACCCATTAGCATAAATTCATAAACCATCGCGGTTCACACGAAACCCATTTCACAGCGAAAACAAATCCCTTACCTTTTGAAGAACTTCTGCTGAGGGCTTCCCAAGTGTCCAACGAAGACACCCAATGGTTCTTTTGTTAGAAAAAGTCATTTATTATATCCATAAATCTCTGTTTGGTTGGCGCGTTATGTTCAGAAAATCCAACGTCAAATCGCCCATTGAAACGTGAAGAGAACACGTTCAAATATACCTATACACTTTTCCTAAACAAATCAAATACCAGTTATAATGCATCCTTATTTCACTCGGATGGTCACCTAAACGTTATATAAGTAAAATAAAGTGGGGCGCGCACCCAGACTCGCGCCCGAGAAAACCTGTTGACATTTCATTTACTCCATTCACTCCCAGTCTTTGTATATAGACTGTTGACATCTAGTGGAAGCCATAGGTACTGCAATCCAGGAGCTGGATTGCCTTGAAGTCAATGGGGAGAGTGTCAAACAGAGCATTTTACTTTGGGCACGCCAGACTCTCCAAAACCGTCACCTCTGCTGCCGCTCCCTAAGAAGTTAACTTCTGGCGTGCCCAAAGTAAAATGCCTCCCACTCAGAAAATAGGATATGCACATAATTAGTACTATTGAATAGGAAACACTCTGAAGTTTCTAAAAGTGTTAACATAATGTCTTTGAGTGTAACAGAACAGATATAGCAGGCAAAAACCCGAGGAAAATCCATCCGGAATTACTGTTTTTTGACAGTCTCCCTATTCATTTCAAAGGCAAGCAGCTCCGAGATTTCAGTACCTAAGGCTTCCACTAGATTTCAACAGTCTCTATACAAAACCAGGAAACATTAGCCCTGACCAGAACGGATAGGGAGAGAATATGGTCCAGGGAGCTCAGATGTCAACAAGCTTTTGCAGGCGCGCAACCGAGTGCGTGCTCCACTGTTTTTTCCTTTCTTATCATTCAGGCTACAATCCGGTTGAAATATTATAGTAAATATACATAAAAAAATACCTTAAACATGATTTGTTTGTAGAAATATGATAGGTATAATTTCAACGCGTTCTCTTCACGGTTCTATGGGCGACTCGACGGTGGATTTTATGAACATAACGCGCCAACCAAACAGAGATTTATGGATATAATAAATGACTTTTTCTAACCAAAGAAGCATGGATTGTCTTCGTGGACACTTGGGAAGCCCTCAGCAGAAGTTCATCAAAGGTAATCGGTTTTATATTAGCGATTTTATGCGTTTTGTGAGACCCGGGTTGGGTTATGGATTTATGCTAATGCGTAAATATTAGAGGTGCTACCCTCAAACAATCAAATGTTGTGCTTTCGCCGTAAAGCCTTTTTGAAATCTGACAACGCTGTGATATTGCCAAGAATTAGCGCCCCACTGCGCCGTAAGAGGTTAACAACCATCACCAATGATGCATTTGTGGTTATTGCTCATCGTCCTAATTACACAATTGTGGTCATTACTCATCGTCCTAATGACACAATTGTGGTTATTACTCATCGTCCTAATGACACACCTGTGGTCATTACTCATCGTCCTAATGACACAATTGTGGTTATTACTCATCGTCCTAATGACACACCTGTGGTCATTACTCATCATCCTAATGACACAATTGTGGTTATTACTCATTGTCCTAATGACACAATTGTGGTTATTACTCATCGTCCTAATGACACACTTGTGGTCCGCACCCCTGCGGAATTACAATTAGCATAATAAAAAAATCCCCAAAAATGTAAGATCAATTCACTGCATCTGAACGGTTTGGCCTACAAACTATTATGTAGTGAATCTGTTATTCAATGTGTTTGTATGGGCTAATGGCAGTAAGGCCAAATACAATTTTTCATCAAATAATTTTCTTATATCTTTTGTTGATACTTCAAGGAGTCTTAAAATTCAAAATCAAATAGCAAAATTATCCTTGCTATGACTTTCTTAAAACAATTCCATATAGCGTAGTAGAACCCCCCCCTCAGCTTCAACTTTGACAGGGCTTAGACCGTAATGGGAAAATACATGAACCAAGCTTCATCTTCCGCCAGCCTCTATGCCTCAGCGGCATTCCTTGCCTTAGCCCTATGCATCTCAGCCCTCTCATAGTAACAAGGATGGAGCTTCATAAATTGCTCCACAGGTTCCATCACGGATTTAGGAGCAAGTACTTTTTCAATCTTTGTAACATTGCAAAAATCTACAACTTTTTGTCAAAAAATTATGCAGACAAGCTAATCCATGTTTTTGTCACTTCAAGATTAGACTACCCGGATAAGGCACTAAATAAACTGGATAAGGCACAAAAACAAAAACAATATCCATCATATTACTCCAGTGCTAGCCTCTGGCTTCCTGTTAAGCTTAGGGCTTATTTCAAGGTTGTACTGCTAACCTACAAAGCATGAGATGGACTTGTACCTACCGATTTGGTCCTATGCTACGGTCACAAGACGCAGGCCTCCTTATTGTTCCTATAATTTCTAAGCAAACAGCTGGAGGAAGGGCTTTCTCCTATAGAGCAACATTTTTTTAGAATGGTCTGCCGATCCATGTGAGAGACGCAGACTGTCTCAACCTTTAAGTCTTTGCTGAAGACTCATCTTTTCACTAGGTCCAATGATTGAGTGTGGTCTGGCCCAGGGGTTCGAAGGTGAACGGCAAGGAACTGGAATAACAAACCACCCTTACTGACTCTGCCTGGCCGGCTCCCCTCTCTCCACTGGGATTCTCTGCCTTTGACCCTATTACGGGGGCTAAGTCACTGGCTTGCTCACACTCTCAGATCTTTCTTGTCCTCGGGCTCGTGTGGTGGGGGGAGATCTTCGTGGGCTTTACTCGACCTGTTGATATCCCTTTATTGGTGTGGAGGCTGTGCTTTGGCAAAGTGGGTGGGGTTATATCCTGCCTGGTTGGCCCTGTCCAAGGCTAACTTTGGACGGGAACAGTGTCCCCCGACTCCCCCTGATTTAGTCTCCAGTATCTGTGCTCTATGTACCAGGGGGCTAAGATCAGTCTGTCATATCTGATGTAAATCTGGTGTCCAGTGTGATCTTAGGTATGCTTCCTAATTCTTCCATCTCTCTCTCTATTCCATCCCAGAGGAACTGAGCCCTGGGACCATGTCTCATGACTACTTGCCCTGATGACTCCTGGCTGTCCCCGTCCCCAGTCCACCTGGTCATGCTGCTGATTCAGTTTCTGCTCTTCTGCCTGTGACTATGGAACCCTGACCTGTTCTTTGGACGTGCTACCTTGTCGTGCTACTTATCCAGTTTCTGCTGTTCTGCCTATGGCTATGGAACCCTGACCTGTTCAACAGGCATGCTACCTTGTCTGTTTCCTCTCTCTCTCTCTCTCTCTCTCTCTCTCTCTCTCTCTCTCTCTCTCTGCTGTCTCGACCTGCTGTATCAACCTCTGAATGCTCGGCTATGAAAGCCAACTGACATTTACTCCTGAGGTGCTGACCTGGTGCGACCTCTATAACCACTGTGATTATTATTTGACCCTTCTGGTCATCTATGAATGTTTGAACATCTTGAAGAACGATCTGGCCTTAATGGCCATGTACTCTTATAATCTCCCCCCGGCACAGCCAGAAGAGGACTTGCCACTGCTCAGACCATCTAGAGGACTAGGTTTCTTCCAAGGTTCCTGCCTTCATAGGGAGTTTTTCCTAGCCACCGTGCTTCTACATCTGCATTGCTTGCTCTCTGGGGTTTCAGACTCGGTTTCTGTGTAAGGACTTTGTGACAACTGCTGATGTAAAAAGGTCTTTATAAATAAATGTAATTGATTGATTGAGTATAGCTGAGTTGCCCACATTCAGCCAAGTGGATCATTGAATCTCACTGGTCATGCTGTTTCAATTGGCAATGCTCTTGTAGAGCGATCCAGGCCTGTCTGCCCCTTTCCCTCTCCAGTTGGTACAGCAATCCCCCTTCGATACCCATGGTCAGATGTTGCATGGTGCAGGAAAATTTCTCCTTGTTTTCTCTGGTCTAGAAGCCTCTCGGATTACTCGCATAGTCAGAACTGCAGTGCTGTAAGCGGGGGATGAGACAGCAAGATGTTATCCTATACTACCCCTCCCTGTATATTAACAGGTTCAAGGCTTTCAGGCTGATGTTTTAGGCTGACTTTTACCTCCATGTTATATTTCTTAGCTATATCCTCTCAGGGATCACTGGGGCGCTAGCGCCCCACTCCCGACACTACCAGGTGAAATGTGAGGCGCCAAATTCAAAATCCAAAAGTTGAATTATTAAACATCCACCAATATACAAGTGTTCCATACTCATCAAAAGCTCTGTTTCTTGGCAATATCACAGCGTTGTCAGATTTCAAAAAGGCTTTACGGCGAAAGCACTACATTTGATTGTTTGAGGGCAGCACCTCACATACTTTCTCATAGCCATGAATTCATTAGCCAGCGTGGCACACACATAACACATTTCACAGCAAAAACAAATCAATTACCTGTTGAAGAACTTCTGCTGAGGTCTTCCTAAGTGTCCAACGAAGACAATCCATGGTTCTTTTGTTAGAAAAAGTCATGTATTTTATCCATAAATCTCCATTTGGTTCGCGCGTTATAATCAGAAACTACAGCGTCCACACCTCCATTGAAACGTGACTAGAACTCGTTCANCTTATACCTATAAACTTGTCCAAGAACAATCAAACATCATTTGAAATGTATCCTTATGAACACTTTTACGTATATTTACTATAATAAATCAACCGGAATATAAACTGAGCTCTAAAGACGGAGGAAAACACAGTGCGCGCTTCCCAAGAGCGCGCGCCCACTACTATAGACTTCCAAAGAGGCACTTCCTTATTCCCTCTTCTTCTCTGCTCTAAAGCATCTGAACAGAATCAAAACACTTTCTCGAGACTGTGGACATCTAAAGGAAGCGATAGGTACTGCATTCATATGCCCTTATATCGGCATTTTCATGAGGGAGGGGTTCCAAATGAGGCACTCTGTGAAAACCACTTTCTCCAGGACAGAAATTCCTCGGGGTTTTGCCTGCCATATCCGTTCTGTTTTACTCACAGACAAATGGTTAACAGTTTTATCAAATTCAGAGTGTTTCCTATCCAATGGTACCAAATATGTGCATATCCTATTTTCTGGGCCTGAATGGGAGGCATTTTACTTTGGGCACGCCAGGCTTTCCAAAACGGTCAAGTTGTGCAGTGATCCCTGAGAGGTTAAAGAAAGTCTTATCTCTCTATCCAACAGTAATTGGTATAATTTTCCAGAATATATAATACAATTATTAGATCCTCTCCGACTCAGTACATTGCATTTGTCCTCAAACCAGAATAAGGCAACACAAATTTCCAGCAATAAATGTATTTTAAGTAAAAATACATCAATATTCCCCCAACGGGAACCAGTACCAATTTTCCTTGAGTTTTCCAAAGGCTCCTAATTTAATTATTTATTTCATGAATCCTTCCTGTTAACTACAAACTACTCCCGACACTACGCAATGAAATGTAAGGCGCCAAATTCAAAATCCAAAAGTTGAATTATTAAACATTTATCAATATACAAGTGTTGCATAGCCATCAAAAGCTCTGATTCTTGGCAATATCTCATATTTTATGCATTAGCATAAATCCATAACCAAAGCGGGTCTCAAAAAACGCACAAAATCGCTAATATAAAATCACTTACCTTTAGAAGAACTTCTGCTGAGGGCTTCCCAAGTGTCCAACGAAGACATCCAATGGTTCTTTTGTTAGAAAAAGTCATTTATTATATCCATAAATCTTTGTTTGGTTGTCGCCCATTGAACCGTGAAGAGAACACGTTCAAATTATACCTATACACTTTCTACAAACAAATCAAACATCATTTTTAATGTATCCTTAGGTATCCTTTTGTGTATTTTTGCTGTAATATTTCAACCGGACGATAACGTGAATGATAGGAAAGAAAAATAAAGTGGTGCGCGTTCACAATCTCACGCACGTCAAACCTTGTTTACAAAAGTGGTCCTCTGGCTTCTTCCTGTCCCTATCCGTTCTGGTCACTCCTAGAATTCCCAGTCTTTGACTGTTGACTGTTGACATCTAGTGGAAGCCATAGGTACTGCAGTCTCAGTCCTACATAAGATTGTATGCAATAGGCACAATGGAGAAGATGGGTATTTACAAAAAAAAACTGCAAATCCGGATGGATTTTCCTCGGGTTGTCGCCTGCTATATCAGTTCTGTTATACTCACATACATGATTTTAACACTCTTAGAAACTTCAGAGTGTTTCCAATCCAATAGTACTAGTTATGTGCATATCCTATTTTCTGGGCCTGAGTGGCAGGCATTTTAATTTGGGCACGCCAGACTCTCCAAAACTGTCACCTATGCAGCCGCTCCCTAAGAAGTTAATATGGAGTTGGTCCCCCTTTGCTGTTATAACAGCTTCCACTCTTTTGGGAAGGCTTTCCACTAGATGTTGGAACATTGCTGCGGGGACTTGCTTCCATTCAGCCTCAAGAGCATTAGTGAAGTCAGGCACTGATGTTGGTTGATTTGGCCTGGCTCGCAATGATAATCTTGTCACAGTCGAATTACTGATAGAGAATAAATCATATGGTTGTGTTTTGTCTATTCCAACAATGTTGTAGGACAATACGCATAGTATGGCAGCTACATAATGGTGGACCTATAAGCCAACAAAATACTTGACATCCAACTAGTGTAGATAAAATGTGAACTTTATATAGCACCATCACTCACCAATATCTACATCAAGAACTTTTAACGGTCATTTATGTCCTGCAGAGCAATGAGGTTGGAAACAGCCAGCTGATGGAGAAGGAGGGCTTTGAGCGTATCCTCGGCGTCCTTGAGAGTAGAGGGGTCACAATCAAGACCATTGTTACGGTCAGACATCCCTCTATGCAGAAGGTCATGTGAGAGAAGAGAATGTTGATTAGACACTGCTATGACTCATGGCATCTGGCTAAGGGTATGTATTTTCTAATTAATTTGACTAATATCAAGTACGTTCCTATCAAATACAGTAATGTACCTTGAGCTCGGGCCGATGAGTTATCTGGCCCAAATGTATTACTTGGGGCTCGGGCCTATTGGGGCTACTCTAGATGATTACACGGGCTGGTTTATATAATTAGCATTTCATTATTGATTTATTTGTCTATATTTTGCTCATTGTTTCTTTGATCAAAAAATACAATTAACATTTAAATGAAATTCTTTAAGAGTCCTGTGTATAATTTTAGTATTTTGATACTTTGTGCAAGGCAATTGATTAAAAGCTTTGTGGATGGAACCTCCCGGGTGTTGCAACGGTCTAAGACACTGCATTGCAGTGCAAACTGCGTTTCTACAGATGCTGGTTCGAGACCCGTGCTGGCCGTGACCAGGAGACGCACAATTGGCCCAGCGACGTCAGAGTTAGGGGAGGGTTTGGCCGGCCGGGATGTCCTTGTCCCATTGCGCTGTACTGACTCCTGTGGCGGGCTAGGCACATGCATGCTGACACGGTCACCAGGTGTATGGTGTATCCTCCGAGATGGGTATAATTTGTATGTATAAAATGTATAATAGTAATATAAAAAATTACTAAATTGGGTAAATTTGTAAATGTATTTAAATTTGCATCGGGTCGCTTCCCGGGGGGATTCTGGTAAGATGTCGGCAAAGTCGGGCTTAATACTGGTAGACGGAAATGGCCTGATGTACTTGGGTCGATTCTGAGCAGTCATTCATTTTGATTCCGGGCGGAGTCCGACACCCGATTCCGGGCAGATTCAATCAGTTCCTGCCCCCCGGAAGAGGTCCGCTTCCTCATTGCTAGCTGGGTATTGTTTACAATGTGTGTCATTGTAAAATCTTTCCTGAATAGCTGATACCATTCTGCTTTGAAGTTAGTGATTTATTTTTATTGTTTGGTGTCAAGGGATAGGTAAGAAAGTTGATGGACTGGCAAAGGTGAAGTACTGTGAAGAAGTATGCCTTGGAGGAAAAGTGTGGTGAATCACGTTCACTGGTCATTCTCAACATCAACACTGGGGAAGGAGGCAGTGTCCAAGCGGAATTCAGTGGCCAACCACCTACAGAACGTCCACACTCATGAGAATAGTTTTTCCCCAGCTGTCAGCACCAGACTCTCGTTGGTGAACAGACCAGGCAGAGGCTCAAGCCAAGTAAGTATAATTTACACTTATTCATTGCATTTATTCTGTTGTATTGTTTTTCAATTTCCTGTGTACTTCTGTATTGTCATATGAAATAATTTTTTCATAAATTGTCAAACACTTTTATTCTTCTTTGGAATAGATACAGCCGCATGTCAGAAGCTGAACGCAATACTACTAGAACCAAGACTTCTGAAGGACATCGAGAAGATGAGTCCACACTTCCAGACATCATGCAAAGAGGACTTCCATAGCCTTATTCGGAAGTTAGCTCCTTTCTTGGAATGTTGTGCAAGTACAGTGCATTCGGAAAGCATTCAGACCCCTTCCCTTTTTCCACATTTTGTAATGTTACAGCCTTATTCTGAAATGGATTATATATACATTTTACAACTCAGTGAAAACACATGACAGCCCGCTTGCAGTTTTCCAAAAGGCTCTCAGACCATGATGAATAAGATTCTCTGGTCTGATGAAACCAAGATTGAACTCTTTAGCCTGAATGTCAAGCGTCACATCTGGAGGAAACATGGCACCATCCCTACGGTGAAGCATGGTGGTTGCAGCGTCATGCTGTGGGGATGTTTTTCAGCGGCAGGGACTGGGATGCTAGTCAGAATCGAGGGAAAGATGCACGGAGCAAAGTACAGAGAGATCCTTGATGAAAACCTGTTCCAGAGTGCTCAGGACCTCAGACTAGGGCGAAGGTTCACCTTTCAACAGGACATCGACCCTAAGCACACGTCCAAAGACAACGCAGAGTGGCTTCGGGAGAAGTTTCAATGTCTTTGAGTGGCCCAGCCAGGGCCCGGACCCGATTGAATATCTCTGGAGAGACCTGAAAATAGCTGTGCAGCGACGCTCCTTATCCAACCTGACAGAGATTGAGCGGATCTGCAGAGAAGAATGGGAGAAACTCCCCAAATACAGGTGTAAAATTTCTAAAAAACTGTTTTTGGTTTGTCATTACGGGGTGTTGTGTGGAGATTGATGAGGGAAAAAAACAATTTAATAAATTTTAGAATAAGGCTGTAACATAACAAAATGTGAAAAATGTCAAGGGGTCTGAATACTTTCTGAAACACTGTATGTAATTAGAGGGCCATTGCAGTTAAGAAAGGCCGTTAGTACAATGCTTTTTGCAACGATTGCTGTGTTTCCTTCTAGACTGCATCTGGCAGCGATGCATTATAATGAAAATGCAGAGCAAGCCCATGTATCCACCTCAAAAGGAATGCCATCTTCTATCTGAAATACAAGCAGGGGACTACACTGGGCGGGCCTTGAAGAGACATTAGAGTTATTTTTGACACCAATGGTCATAACAAATAGCATGTCAATAAAAGCAAAATGTCTCAACTCTGCTTACTCTTAACCCACTCTAGGTGATGTTGACACCCTCCTGGTTCCGCTGTTTGGAGATGTTGTGGAAAGGCCACGTCCCCATCAGGAGCTTTTGGAGAAGGTGCCTGTTCCTGAATACCTCTGCGCCCAATTTGAGAGACCTGACAAAAAAGAGGCACCGGCAAGATAAGTTCCCCTTCAGATTTCCCAGTGATTCATAAAGGTCTGTTTATCTGCAAGAACTTAGAATGTTTACTGTGTGTTTGTGTGTCTGTGTGTGTGGCAAGTAGCTCACACTAATACATGCATACATACCCATTTTGTCAACACACTGTCTTTCTCTGTGTCCAGATCAACCAAATGCTGACGGCTCCAAAATCCCACTGTCTGAACACGCTGAGCGAGGTGGCAAGGAACTACATATGATCGCATATACAGTGGGGCAAAAAAGTATTTAGTCAGCCACCAATTGTGCAAGTTCTCTCACTTAAAAAGATGAGAGAGGCCTGTAATTTTCATCATGGGTACACTTCAACTATGACAGACAAAATGAGAAAAAAAAATCCAGAAAATCACATTGTAGGATTTTTAATGAATTTATTTGCAAATTATGGTGGAAAATAAGTATTTGGTCACATACAAACAAGCAAGATTTCTGGCTCTCACAGACCTGTAACTTCTTCTTTAAGAGGCTCCTCTGTCCTCCACTCGTTACCTGTATTAATGGCACCTGTTTGAACTTGTTATCAGTATAAAAGACACCTGTCCACAACCTCAAACAGTCACACTCCAAACTCCACTATGGCCAAGACCAAAGAGCTGTCAAAGGACACCAGAAACAAAATTGTAGACCTGCACCAGGTTGGGAAGACTGAATCTGCAATAGGTAAGCAGCTTGGTTTGAAGAAATCAACTGTGGGAGCAATTATTAGGAAATGGAAGACATACAAGACCACTGATAATCTTCCTCGATCTGGGGCTCCACGCAAGATCTCACCCCGTGGGGTCAAAATGATCACAAGAACGGTGAGCAAAAATCCCAGAACCACACGGGGGGACCTAGTGAATGACCTGCAGAGAGCTGGGACCAAAGTAACAAAGCCTACCATCAGTAACACACTACGCCGCCAGGGACTCAAATCCTGCAGTGCCAGACGTGTCCCCCTGCTTAAGCCAGTACATGTTCAGGCCCGTCTGAAGTTTGCTAGAGAGCATTTGGATGATCCAGATGAGGATTGGGAGAATGTCATATGGTCAGATGAAACCAAAATAGAACTTTTTGGTAAAAACTCAACTCGTCGTGTTTGGAGGACAAAGAATGCTGAGTTGCATCCAAAGAACACCATACCTACTGTGAAGCATGGGGGTGGAAACATCATGCTTTGGGGCTGTTTTTCTGCAAAGGGACCAGGACGACTGATCCGTGTAAAGGAAAGAATGAATGGGGCCATGTATCGTGAGATTTTGAGTGAAAACCTCCTTCCATCAGCAAGGGCATTGAAGATGAAACGTGGCTGGGTCTTTCAGCATGACAATGATCCCAAACACACCGCCCGGGCAACGAAGGAGTGGCTTCGTAAGAAGCATTTCAAGGTCCTGGAGTGGCCTAGCCAGTCTCCAGATCTCAACCCCATAGAAAATCTTTGGAGGGAGTTGAAAGTCCGTGTTGCCCAGCGACAGCCCCAAAACATCACTGCTCTAGAGGAGATCTGCATGGAGGAATGGGCCAAAATACCAGCAACAGTGTGTGAANCACTGCAGGATTTGAGTCCCTGGCGGCGTAGTGTGTTACTGATGGTAGGCTTTGTTACTTTGGTCCCAGCTCTCTGCAGGTCATTCACTAGGTCCCCCCGTGTGGTTCTGGGATTTTTGCTCACCGTTCTTGTGATCATTTTGACCCCACGGGGTGAGATCTTGCGTGGAGCCCCAGATCGAGGAAGATTATCAGTGGTCTTGTATGTCTTCCATTTCCTAATAATTGCTCCCACAGTTGATTTCTTCAAACCAAGCTGCTTACCTATTGCAGATTCAGTCTTCCCAACCTGGTGCAGGTCTACAATTTTGTTTCTGGTGTCCTTTGACAGCTCTTTGGTCTTGGCCATAGTGGAGTTTGGAGTGTGACTGTTTGAGGTTGTGGACAGGTGTCTTTTATACTGATAACAAGTTCAAACAGGTGCCATTAATACAGGTAACGAGTGGAGGACAGAGGAGCCTCTTAAAGAAGAAGTTACAGGTCTGTGAGAGCCAGAAATCTTGCTTGTTTGTATGTGACCAAATACTTATTTTCCACCATAATTTGCAAATAAATAAATTAAAAATCCTACAATGTGATTTTCTGGATTTCTTTTTCTCATTTCGTCTGTCATAGTTGAAGTGTACCTATGATGAAAATTACAGGCCTCTCTCATCTTTTTAAGTTGGAGAACTTGCACAATTGGTGGCTGACTAAATACTTTTTTGCCCCACTGTACTGAGCTTGTGTTGGGGTTAGTGGGGTGGGAGACAGATGGAGAAAAAATGAGGTACAGCACAAGGAGGAGAATATCTCTATCATGAAGGAGACTAGTGAGAGAATATACACAACTATTTACCTGGTCTCAGAAGATGTACAGAGCAGTAAGCCTCCTATTCATATTACAATGTAAATCTGATAAATTCCAGCATACCTACAGGTATGGTCTTCCCTATATATAATTATACAGCCATTGAGGAGCAGCTGAGGGAGGATGAGAAGGAGGAGTTCGCACAATGACAGAATGGAGACCAGATGAGGAGGTCCCTGTAGTAGACCATCTACATCTGTGATGCTCAGCAGGAGAAAGATTTGTCTTAGAGGAAGTTCCTCCTTTCTTACTTTTCCTCTGTCTCCCCCTCCACTAACCCCAACACAAGCGCAGTATTTGGGATCATATGTAGGTATAATACTAATACTATGTCTCCTGTGAAAGGTTGACTTTGAGGAAGTTCCAGTTCGCTTCGAGTTGTGCATATGAAGACAAAGGCTGACAAAGTTAGTGTGAGAAACTTATCTTTACATGACTAACACACAAACACACACATGCTCTGTATATTTATCTCTCTCACCCTTCCTTTATCTCTAACCTAGCCGCCCTCCTACATACACCCCCTTCGTGCCTCTCTGTCCCTCTCTATCTCTAACACAGTGTTGTGAAGCTTTGTCACATTTAGGAGACACTGTGCTGTATTTCCAAATTTGTCCTATTATTCATCTCCTACGATATTGTGATATGCACTCAGTGGACAATTTTTACGTACACCACCCCTTCACAAAAATGGTTTGCTCCTACAGACAGTGAGTCACGTGGCCATGGTTTGCTACATAAAGCAGGTAGACAGGCATCCAGTTACTGTTCGATTGAATGTTAGATTGTTAGAACGTCGGTGCCAGGTGCGCCAGTTCCAGTTTCTCAGAAACGGCCGGCCTCCTGGGCTTTTCAACCATAACAGTGTCTAGGGTTTACAGAGGATGGCACGACAAACAAAAAACATCCAGTCAGCGGCAGTCCTGTAGATGAAAACAGCTCGTTGATGAGAGGTTGAAGGAGAATGGCAAGAATCATGCAAGAACAACAGTGGTGAGCAGAACGGCATCTCAGAATGCACAACTGGGCGGTCCTTGTCACAGATGGGCTATTGCAGCAGACAACCACACAGGGTTCCTCTCCTTTCAGTTAAAAACAAGAAAAGGTGACTCCAGTGGGCACTCGATCACCAAAACTGGACAATTGAGGAGTGGAAAAACATAACCTGGTAGGACGAATCCCGGTTCCTGTTGCGTCATGCTGATGGCAGAGTCAGGATTTGGCGTAAGTAGCATAAGTCCATATACCTATCCTACCTGGTGTCAATGGTACAGGCTAGTGGCGGTGGTGTAATGATGTAGGGAATGTTTTCCTGGCACACAAGTGCGGGCACAATTTTAAGTCCATACACTTGCCTGATTGGCTACCCTTTAAACTTGAGTGGACAGTGACAGCATGGAATTCAAATAAGGAGATGGACAGGTGAGCCAGGGGGAAAAGAGAAAATCTCTACTTCTGAGAAATGAGTAGCCCTGTGCCACTACCGTGGCGACCAGATGCTCTCAGATTATATTCAATGTTTCCATCAGGGCCAAAAAGTGTAGGTACTGAAAGGCAGTACAGGCTGAGATGAACTCAGCGTTCTTGACCGCAGAACAAATGTTCCAAACACTGCAGGAGACCAGGAATTCTGCATGGGTTGTGCGCGCACGGTACACTAAATTACAAGGGATGCAGCCATGGGTTAGGGAGCGTCTGTAAAACCTATATGGAGAGGAGCGAAGAGGTATAGAAAATACACACATAGTTGACAAAGCTACAAAACAGCAGAATTAGATAATCAGAAGATAACTAGGCAAGATACTCAAGTGAAAGAGTAGTCTGGAGCCTTCCTTCCCCTATTTCCTTTCCCAAATAACTTGGCAGAACAACTCGACAGAACGGTCTTTGTTTCGGCAATGGTCTTCATTTTGGCAACGAGACCACCGCTGACACAACCGCCGCTTACAGCTTCTGCTAAAAAAGCAGGTAAGACTAAAGTACTAACACTAATTGCTGATTGCCTAAGAGAGGTGAAACCTTTCCCTCTCCAATACAGGCACTGATAACCAGAGATTTCTACCCCAATTGTCCGGAAACTTTCCAAATCTGACTGTCAACACAAATTTCCAGTTCAGACAGAAATGATTAACTAGCTAACTAGAGAGACAGCACTTTACTTTAATTGACCAAGCAAGACCATAGCAACAACAAGTTATTCAAAGAAAATGTATACTCAGCTATTATTTCAGAAATACAGTTGAAGTCGGAAGTTTACATACACCTTAGCCCAATACATTCAAACTCAGTTTTTCACAATTCCTGACATTTAATCCTAGCAAAAAATTCCCTGTCTTAGGTCAGTTAGGATCACCACTTTATTATAAGAATATGAAATATCAGAATAATAGTAGAGAGAATGATTTATTTCAGCTTTTATTTCTTTCATCACATTCCCAGTGGGTCAGAATTTAAAATACACTCAATTAGTATTTGGTAGCATTGCCTTTAAATTGTTTAACTTGGGTCAAACGTTTCGGATAGCCTTCCACAAGTTTCCCAGAATAAGTTGGGTGAATTTTGGCCCATTCCTCCTGACAGAGCTGGTGTACCTGAGTCAGGTTTGTAGGCCTCCCTGCTCGCACACACTTTTTCAGTTCTGCCCATAGATTTCAGGGCTTTGTGATGGCCACTCCAATAACTTAACTTTTTTGTCCTTAAGCCATTTTGCCACAACTTTGGAAGTATGCTTGGGGTCATTGTCCATTTGGAAGACCCATTTGCGAACACCCTTTAACTTCCTGACTGACGTCTTGAGATGTTGCTTCAATATATCCACATAATGTTCCTGCCTCATGATGCCATCTATTTTGTGAAGTGCACCAGTCCCTCCTGCAGCAAAACACCCCCACAACATGATGTCTTGGCTAATTTCTTTTGATTTTCCCATGATGTCAAGCAAAGAGGCACTGAGTTTGAAGGTAGGCCTTGAAATACATCCACAGGTACACCTCCAATTGACTCAAATTATGTAAATTAGCCTACCAGAAGCTTCGAAAGCCATGACATCATTTTCTGGAATTTTCCAAGCTGTTTAAAGGCACAGTCAACTTAGTGTATGTACACTTCTGACCCCCTGGAATTGTGATACAGTGAATTATAAGTGAAATAATCTGTCTGTAAACATTTGTTTGAAAAATTACTTGTGTCATGCACAAAGTAGACATCCTAACTGACTTGCCAAAACTATAGTTTGTTAACAAGAAATTTGTGTAGGGGTTGAAAAACGAGTTTTAATGACTCCAACCTAAGCGTATGTAAACTTCCAACATCAACTGTAGTAGAGGTAATTTCCCAACTATAGAGGAGCACAATAGGACTAGGGTCTAGCGGCACAATTTATACTCAGGGCTTACCCTAACCTTAACCATTAGTGGGGGAAATGCTAAACTGACCCAAGATCAGCATTTAGGGGCATCTTCACCCTTTTCTTGGGCTATGCATATTGCTCCAATGTGAAAGATAATCATGTGATGAGTGAGTTATTTAAAATTGTCAAATATTTGATTATTATTATTACAGACAATAATATTATTCAGAGACATTCACGTAATTAGCTCTGCTAATTAAATTGTTGTTTCCTGTATCATACTGCCAGACAGATATGGTAAGTATGACACGGACAAATTAACCTAAATTCTAAGGAGAGAATCACAAATATTGATTGCAGTAATTGACCAACATTATTACTGTTCAAGTTACATTCCCAAGGATTTACATTCCCAAGTGGGCTGTGAAATCCTTAGGTTTCTATCAGTATGTGAACGGAGGATTCTGCAGTTATTGAATTGTCATGGGAACCTTGCCTGGGGGTTAATATAACGATTTACTCATGACTGCCTGTGGATGTGTTGGCTTGATTTGTTTGTTGAGTGCAGCCATTCTGCAGGGTTGTCAGCATAGCCTTCACCTTCCCATTAAGTGGGAGGATGTAGTGATTTCCCGAAGAGTTCTATCACCTTTGCTCATACCGCCACATCGCTTTATGTCAATGAGAGTGGATTCTTTTTCTTCTACCTAATTCACACAGGAGTCATGGTATGTTGACTGTAATCAAAATGTTGGGTAATGTTTACATGTTTACATTTACACTTTGACCCTGTTGTTGCGACCATTGTCATGGTAACCTGACCGTGACACTGGTGACATCAAAGCATTGATCAAATTCTAAATTCTTCTGACAGAATGCGCTGCGTTCATTTCTTCACATTCAGTAAGTTAGCTATTTTCAGCTCACCACACTTGTAAATAATTACCTTGTAATGTTTTTTTCTGTTATGGTGTATAAAAAATGGTCTAAAGATAAACTCAAAACGTTGTCAGATATGTTCTGGTAAATATTTGAGCTGGCTAGCCAGCTAGATGCTTAACTAACAAGCTAGCAGCAAACCATAACATTGTCTGGAAAGTTGTTCTGCTAAATTTATGAGCTGGCTAGCCAGCTAGATAGCTAGCTAACAAGCTAGCAATGAACCATTGTCTAGAAATGTTTAAACTGCACATGGGAACAAAGATCGTAGTTTTTGGAGAAATGTCCTCTGGTCTGATGAAACAAAAATAGAACTGTTTGGCCATAATGACCATCGTTATGTTTGGAGGAAAAAGGGGGAGGCTGGCAAGCCGAAGAACACTATCCCAACCGTGAAGCACGGGGTGGCAGCATCATGTTGTGGGGGTTATTTGCTGCTGGAGGGACTGGTACACTTCACAAAATATATGGCATCATGAGGAAAGAAAATGATGTGGATATATATTGAAGCAACATCTCAAGACATCAGTCAGGAAGTTAAAGCTTGGGTCCATCGCAAATGGGTCTTCCAAATGGACATTGACCCCAAGCATACTTCCAAAGTTGTGGCAAATGGCT
>QNTS01000033.1:486610-505456 GCA_003317085.1 Hucho hucho | reverse complement strand
TGACCAAATACTTATTTTCCACCATAATTTGCAAATAAATAAATTAAAAATCCTACAATGTGATTTTCTGGATTTCTTTTTCTCATTTCGTCTGTCATAGTTGAAGTGTACCTATGATGAAAATTACAGGCCTCTCTCATCTTTTTAAGTTGGAGAACTTGCACAATTGGTGGCTGACTAAATACTTTTTTGCCCCACTGTATGTAAACGTCTGACCCACTGGGAATGTGATGAAAGAAATAAAAGCTTAAATAAATCATTCTCTACTATTATTCTGACATTTCACATTCTTAAAATAAAGTGGTGATCCTAACTGACCTAAGACAGGGATTTTAATTCATTCATTATTCCCTACGTAAGGCAATCAAACAGGCAAAACGCCACTACAGAGAGAAATTGGAGTCGCAATTCAATGGCTCAGACACTTGACGTATGTGGCAGGGTCTACAGACAATCACAGATTACAAAGGGAAAACCAGCCACGTTGTGGACACCGACGTCTTGCTCCCGGACAAGTTACCTTCTTTGCCCGCTTTGAGGATAATACAATGCCACCGATGCGCTCCCAAGGACTGTGGGCTCTCGTTCTCCGTGGCCAATGTGAGTAAGACATTTAAGTGTGTTAACCCTCGCAAAGCTGCCGGCCCAAATGGTATCCCTAGCCCCGTCCTCAGAGCATGCACAGACCAGCTCGCTAGCGTGTTTACGGACATATTCAATCTCTAACCTATCCCAATCTGCTGTCCCCACTTGCATCAAGATGTCAACCATTGTTCCTGTACCCAAGAAAGCAAAGGTAACTGAACTAAATGACTTTCGCCCCGTAGCACTCCTGTCATCGTGCTTTGAGAAACTAGTTAAGGATCATATCACATCCACCTTTCCTGACTCCCTAGACTCACTTCAATTTGCATATCGCCCAAATAGATCCACAGATGATGCAATCGCCATTGTACTGCTGCACACTGCCCTATTGCATCTAGACAAGAGGAATACCTATGTAAAAATGCTGTTCATTGACTATCGCTCAGCCTTCAATACCATAGTACCCTCCAAGCTCATCATTAAGCTCGGGCCCTGGGTCTGATCCCCGCCCTGTGACTGCGTGGCCACGCACGCCTCCAACTCAATCATCAAGTTTGCAGATGACACAACAGTAGTAGACCTGATTAACTGGACAGCCTACAGGGAGGAGGTGAGGGCCCTGGTGGAGTGGTGCCAGGAAAATAACCTCTCCCTCAACGTCAACAAAATTAAGGAGCTGATCGTGGACTTCAGGAGACAACAGAGAGAGCACGTCCCTATTCACATCGATGGGACCACAGTGGAGAAGATGAAAAGCTTCAAGTTCCTCGGTGTACAAATCATTGACAATGTGAAATGGTCCACCCACACAGACAGTGTGGTAAAGAAGGAGCAACAGCGCCACTTCAACCTCGGGAGGCTGAAGAAATTTGTCTTGGCCCCTAAGACCCTCACAAACTTTTACAGATGTACAATTAAGAGCATCCTGTCGGGCTGTATCACTGCCTGGTATGGCAACTGCACCGCCCATAACTGCAGGGCTCTGCAGAGGGTGGTGCGGTCTGCCCAACGCATCACCCGGGGAACACTGCAGGACACTTACAGCACCCAATGTCACAGGAAGGCCAAAAAGATCATCAAGGACATCAACCACCCGAGCCACGGCCTGTCCACCCGCTATCATCCAGAATGCGAAGTCCGTACATGTGCATCAAAGCTTGGACCAAGAAACTGAAAAAAAGCTTCTATCTCAAGGCCATGAGACTGTTAAATAGCCGTCACTAGCCGACTACCACCCGGTTAATCAATCCTGCACCTTAGAGGCTGCTTCCCTGTGTACATAGACACGGAATCAGTGGTCACTTTAAATGGAACACTAGTCACCTTTAATAATGTTTACATACTGTTTTACTCATTTCATACGTATATATTGTATTCTACTGTATTTTTGTCAATGCCACTCAGACATTGCTTGTCCTAATATTTATATATTTCTTAATTCCATTATTTTACTTTTAGATTTGTGCGTATTGTTGTGAATTGTTAGATACTACTGCACTGTTGGAGCTAGGAACATTTCGCAGCACCCACATTAACATCTGCTAAATATGTGTATGTGACCAATAAAATTTGATTTGATAATATAGTATGAGTGGGATATTACCAGTTTTGGGGAAATATAGTTTACCAAGCTACCAATTACTGCACACTGGAAGTAGTTAAGCTAGACTAAACCTACCCATAACACAAATATACACTGAGTAAACAAAACATTAGGAACTGCTCTTTCCATGACATAGACTGACCAGTTGAATCCAGGTGAAAGCTATGGTCCGTTATTTATGTCACTTGTTAAATCCACTTCAATCAGTGTGATAAAGGGGAGGAGACTGGTTAAAGAAGGATTTTTAAGAGTGAATGAGCAAGACAAAAGATTTAAGTGCCTTTAAATTGGGGTATGGTACTAGGTGCCAGGCGAACTGGTTTGAGTGTCAAGAACTGCAACGCTGCTGGGTTTATCAAGCTTAACAGTTTCCCGTGTATATCAAGAATGGTCAACCACCCAAAGGACATCCAGCCAATTTGACACAGCTGTGGAAAGCATTTGAATCAACATCGGCCAGAATCCCTGTGGAATGCTTTTAACAGCTTGATGAGTCCATGCCCCGAATTGAGGCTGTACTGAGGGCAAATAGGGGTGTTCCTAATGTTTTGTTTAGTCAGTGTAGTTTACTAAAGTAGTTCACCACATCCAAACTATTTGTGATAAATTGTTACAATATATCTAAATCTGAAATGTCATACACTACAAATTGCAAGGCCAGATCACTCTGGAGTCAGATGTTAACATAATGTATAATTTAGCCCATTAAACCTCAACTATGTTTCACGTGAACATTACGCAGGTCTGATGCCAAAAAAGAAAGGAAATTATTGCTTACTTTACACATATTTTCTGAATTTCATGTTCAACATCTGAACAGTTCCATGCCTGATGTTAGTGTGTATTCATTTTGTCAGTGTAAGTGCTGTTATTAATGTTGCAAACTTCCTTCTCCTCCTGTATTCCCCTTCATAACAACCCCATGCCCCCCTTACCTCGTCCCAGTCTACTGTAACGTTACTCATGTGCAAGAGATAGCTTATGGTAAAATAGTCCCATACAAAATCATTATCAATCTATGCAAAAGCACAGATAAAACTAATCAAATTGTATTTGTTAAATGCGTAAAAAACAACTGGTGTAGACTTTACGGTGAAATACTTGCTTACGAGCCCTTCCCAACAATGAAGATTTCAAATAAAATATGAACACAAGAGGAATAAAATAAAATACACAAGAATAGAGCTACAGTATATACAGAGAGTACCAGTACCAGCTCAATGTCCAGAGGTACAAGGTATTTGAGGTAGATACTGTATGTACATGAAGGCAGGGTAAAGTGGCATCAAGATAGATAATAATAAGAGTCAAATAAAGAACAGAGCAGCAGCAGCAAATTATGTGAGAAAGTGTATGTATGTGTGTTTGTGTTGTGTCAGTGTGTGAGTATGTATGTTGGTTTTTGTGGGAGTGTCAATGTAGCGTGTGTGAGTGAGTGTGTATATGGTTTGTATATATAGTCTAGTGCAGGGGCACTCAACTACTATTTGAGAAGGTCCAGTGACACAAATTTCCTAGGTGGCAAAAGAGGGATAATGTCCTTTATCGGCGTACAGTGTAGTAGCAAACATAGTCGTCTACGTCTTAGGAAACATGTTGTTATATAAAATGTACATTAAATGAGACTAAGAACTTGAATGAATTGCATCAACATTGCTGAAGAAGAAAACTGGTTGCTTAATTGTCTATGCAGAAAATGCACTTTGAACTATTGTACATGGGCCTTGAATTAACTTTTATTATTATTATAACATGAAGTGCATGTTTTCTGGAGAACAAAGGAGAGTTTAACAAAAATAAGAATCTGAATGCACAGAACGTCACTGTGGGCCATGCAATATTCATGTATAGGTCACTCTAGGGCTATACAATGAGAGAAATTACACTTTCTGTCTCCTACCAATGCTTTGAACTTTGGCCACTCCGAGACACTGGTGCAGGTGTTCATTGGTGAGCCTGGTGCGGTTTGTTTTTAAAGTTCATTGTGGAGAAGGCTGCTTCACAGCTGTATGTGGAGCCAAACATGGTCAGCATGTATAGTGCCAGTCTCTTGAGCACAGGGACATCAGCTGCATGCACCATCTTTCCCCAGAAAGTGACAGGGTCACAATCACCAGCCTGCTCATTCAAAGACACATTTTCTTGCAGCTCAATCAACTCCATTTCAGTTTTGCAACATCTACATATCTGAAGATCTGTTTTGCTTCTTCTGACAACTTTGTCACATTTGTGACAAAGAAGGGGTTCTGGATGAGCAGCAGCAGTTATTTTCCAACAGTGAAGTCATCAAAATGTGCCTTGAAGTTATCCATCAGCTACTGGATGAAATCTAAATGGTTGGGAACAGCTTGGTCTCTGTGTTTGCACCAGAAGATTGGGGAAGTGGACAAGTTCTCCCTGGAGATCATTCTTGAAAAGCTAAAATGTATTCTGGAAAGCCCAGACTGCTGCTATTATATCACACACTGTGTTGTCCCGTCCTTGCAGCTTAACATTCAGTTGATTAAGGTGTGATGACTGTTTTCATCTTCTTATCATCCAAAAACTCAAAAACTGAGTTGCCTTGTCATTGTTTTGCTCTAATAAGAAAGCTTTGATTTCCTCCTGAATGGCCCAAAAGCGTGCCAAAACCCTGCCTTTGCTGAGCCTACTCACAGAACAGAATCTTTGATAAGAGCCCAAGCACTCCGCCAGTGAATTTCCCCAGGTCAATTATGCAGATATTTGCGCATCTCCAGTCAGAACAGAACCTGCCCAAACTTTTTCCACCTGGCACATTTTCAGTCTGGCGTCCACACTGCCTTCATTGTTGTTTTTCTAACTAATAATTACATCTGATTCAATGAATGATGGAGCTACGTTTTCCTTTTTGCCCAAAATGTAATTTAAGGTGCTCTAAAGTGTTTTACTATCATTTTTTATATTCTTTATCTTTATTTTATAGTGTAGTTTCTTCTTTTTATTAAGATTTCTCAATTTGCAGTACGTTTTCCAATCGGTTGTGCAACCAGACTTTTTTGCCATACCTTTTGCCTCATCAACTATACAATTTTTCAATTCCTCATCAATCCAAGGGGATTTAACAGTTCTTAGTCATTTTCTTAGTGGTTGAACAACAACAACAAAACAAAAAGGTTTTACTAGAGGTACAAAAACAGCAAAAAAATACATTATAAATATGCATAACCCATATTCCAATATTCATGAAGTGATTGAACAAAAAAAAAACTGCATTCCTACCCCCACCCCTAAAGGCATAGTATCATGGCAGGTCACCTGACAAGTCAGTCACTAATTGCTGCAGATGTGCTCAATAGTGCTTGAGCATATGGTACTCCCCAAAGCATGGCTCAACACACAGGGGTGTGTCACAAGCTAAACACATGTACTTTGTCAACCTCTGCTTCCTTCTCCTGGTGCTGGACAGGGCAATGCAAATGCCTTGAGGAGCAGTTTGAAGGACTTTGGAGGGAAAAAAGGCATAGATTCTCTACAGCAGGACGGTCTCCAGTGCATGGACGCCAAGGGGTGTGGTGCTCCTCCAGCAGCTCTCGCTGTACTTTTGGTAGATAATCACCTCACTATGGGGGAAAGGGAGTGGGGAGGATTAGGGAGCGGGTAGGTGTGTGAGATATTGTCAATATAATTGCATAATGGAACTGTATGTGATTTGAAGGTGAACTGTATGTCCAATTATAAAAAACCTCATCCAGTAATCATGATTTATCAATGACCCAAGACCAGCTCAGCTAATCCCTACCATTGTGACAATGAATCGTCATAATGCTGCATTAGATGTACATTATCCTAGGGGCGTTGGCAGACACAATGGAAGTAACTTAATTTATGTCCCCCTAATTGCCCTGAATACCTTTGTTAATCCTACAGCTATTGGATGCCGTAATCATGAGCCTATGAACCAGAGTTACACTGTTAGCACTGAGGTGGTGTGCCCTAGTAGGAAGACGACTTTGGGCAGCTCACCCTGCACTATCAAGTCTACTTCTAATTAGCTTCCCTGTAAAGAATTAAAAACAATCAAGCAATCAAGAAAAGTGCTAAAAATAACCCATAATATCATATGCAGCCTGCGAAACAAGTCAATAACTTGCTTGTAACAGATGACATTCATGTTCTGATTATCTCTGAAACTCACTTAGATAATACATTTGATGATAGAGGTAGCAATAGATTTATTCACTTATAATTACCAGGGAAAACACATTGAGACTGTCACGACTTCAGACAAAGTTGGTCCCTCTCCTTGTTCGGTTCACTGGTTTTCTAGCTACCGCCGATCTACTTTTCAATTTCTATGTTTTTGTCTTCATCATACACACCTGGTTTCCAACCACTTTATTATTTGTTCCTTATTTAAACCCTCCATTTCCCTCATGGTTTTGTGCGTGTTTGTTTTATGTTAGATGTTCTTTTTATTATGAGCTTGGATTTAACTAACTATTTTAGTAGTTGGTAAATTGAGTAAAGATACGTAATTTACTCATCTCCGTTGTCCTGCGCCTGACTCTGCCTACCTGCTACACAGAGACTTCTGACAGAAACACGCACCAATAATGGAGTCAGCAGGAGAACACAACCTTCCTCTGCCTATTGAGGAGCACATCCATCAGCACGCGACCATGTTGCAAGATCTCGGCACAGCCATGGATCGCGTGCTGCATAATCTGGAGCGATGGGAGAGAGGTTTTCCAGCGCATCCACCAGCATCTCAACCTCCCACTCCACAACCCACACAGCTGTCCACACCTCCTTCACCTGGACGCAGTGAGATTCGGCTCGCGCTCCCGAGGACATATGATGGAACGGCTGTCAGGTGCCAGGGGTTCCTACTCCAACTAGAGCTCTACCTGGCGACCGTTCACCCGGCTCCCTCGGGATGCGAGAGCGTGTCCACCCTCGTCCGGGAAAGCCCTGGAGTGGGCCAACGCCGTATGGGGGGAGGACAGAGCGCCGTTGGACCATTACGAGGAGTTCACCAGCCGCTTCAGGACAGTGTTCGACCATCCACCTGAGGGTACAGCAGCAGGTGAATGCCTGTTCCACCTCAGGCAGGGGACGAGGAGCGCACAGGACTTTT
Organism: Hucho hucho; assembly: GCA_003317085.1. NCBI lineage: Eukaryota > Metazoa > Chordata > Actinopteri > Salmoniformes > Salmonidae > Hucho > Hucho hucho. Next base: position 498,170 of record QNTS01000033.1, on the reverse strand, counting down.
CTCTAGAGTTCCGCACCCTGGCCGCCGGAGCGGGATGGAATGACAGAGCCCTGATCGACCATTACAGATGCAGTCTGCGCGAGGACGTCCGACGCGAGCTGGCCTGCAGACACAACCCTATCCTTCGACCAGCTGGTGGATATGTCCATCAGGCTGGATACCCTGCTGGCCACTCGTGGACGTCCGGATCAGGGCCTGTTAGTTCAATCCCCCAACACCTCTGATCCAATACCTATGGAGCTAGGAGGGACTGCACTTAGGGGGGCCGGAGGAGGGGCTACTCCCTGCACCTTATGTGGCCACAGAGGGCACACTGCTGGTTGGTGCTGGGGGGGTACCTTAGGGAGTCGAGGCAGCAGGCAGGGCACTATCGTGTCATTCCAGGTGAGTTGGCACCAGACTCGCCCGGAGCCCCCTGCTGCTCACATGTTTTTGTTTGTAGATTTTCCTGAGTTTTCCCCGCATTCCCAGCATAAGGTGCTCGTCGATTCAGGCGCAGCTGGGAACTTTATTGACCGTTCATTTGCCCGTAGTTTAGGGATCCCCATTGTGTCTGTTGATATGCCCTCCCTGTGCACGCCTTAGATAGTCGGCCATTAGGGTCAGGGCTGATTAGGGAGGTTACCGCTCCACGTGAAGTATGGTGACGCAGGGGGTCATGAGGAGAAGATTAGTCTCTACCTCATTGATTCTCCTGTGTTTCCCATGGTGCTGGGTCTACCCTGGTTGGCCTATCATGACCCCACTATTTCGTGGCAACAGAGGGCTATAAAGGGATGGTCACGAAAGTGCTCGGGGAGGTGTGTAGGTGTTTCCATCGGTGCAACTACGGTGGAGAGTCCAGACCAGGTCTCCATCGTGCACATCCCCTCAGAATATGCCGATTTGGCTCTCGCCTTCTGTAAAAAGGAGACTCAATTACCACCCCATCGAAGGGGGGATTGTGCTATAAATCTCCTGGTAGACGCCATCACTTCCCAGGAGTCACGTGTATCCTCTGTCACAGGAGGAGACGGAGGCTATCGAGACATATGTTTCCGAATCTCTGGGACAGGGATACATTCGGCCCTCCACTTCACCTGCCTCCTCGAGTTTCTTTTTTGTGAAGAAGAAGGATGGAGGTCTGCGCCCGTGTATTGACTATCGAGGTATCAATCAGATCACTGTGAGGTACAGCTACCCGCTGCCTCTCATAGCCAGTGCGATTGAGTCAATGCATGGGGCGCGCTTCTTCACCAAATTGGATCTCAGGAGTGCGTACAATCTGGTGCGTATCCGGGATTGGGACGAGTGGAAGACAGTATTTAGTACCCCCTCAGGGCACTACGAGTATCTCGTCATGCCGTACAGGTTGATGAATGCTCCATCAGTCTTCCAGGCATTTGTAGACAAGATTTTCTGGGACCTGCACGGGCAGGGTGTAGTGGTGTATATCGACAACATTCTGATATGCGCCGAGCATGTGTCCCTGGTGCGCAAGGTGCTGGGTAGACTTTTGGAGCATGACCTGTACGTCAAGGCTGAGAAATGTCTGTTCTTCCAGCAGTCCGTCTCTTTCCTAGGGTACCGCATTTCCACGTCAGGGGTGGAGATGGAGAATGACCGCATTTCAGCCGTGCGTAATTGGCCGACTCCAACCATGGTAAAGGAAGTGCAGCGGTTCTTAGGGTTTGCCAACTACTACCAGAGGTTTATCCGGGACTTTGGTCAGGTAGCGGCTCCTATTACTTCACTGCTGAGGGGGGGGCGGTGCGACTGCAGTGGTCAGCTGAGGCGGACAAAGCTTTTAGTCATCTGAAGGCTCTGTTTACCTCGGCTCCCGTGCTGGCTCATCCGGACCCCTCTTTGGCATTCATAGTTGAGGTGGACGCGTCCGAGGCTGGAATAGGAGCTGTGCTATCTCAGCGCTCGGGTACGCCACCAAAACTTTGCCCCTGTGCCTTCTTTTTGAAGAAGCTCAGCTTGGCAGAGCGAAACTATGATGTGGGGGACCGGGAGTTGTTGGCTGTCATAAAGGCTCTGAAGGTGTGGAGACACTGGCTTAACTTGTTAGGCAGTGGTGGGGCGCTAGCTAGGCAGTGGTTTTGGAGAGCCTGGCGTGCCCAAAGTAAAATGCCTCCCATTCAGGCCCAGAAAATAGGATATGCACATATTTAGTACCATTGGATAGGAAACACTCTGAATTTTCTAAAAGTGTTAACTTCTTAGGGAGCGGTGGGGCACTCCAGACACTACCAGGTGAAATGCAAGGCGCCAAATTCAAAATCCAAAAGTTGAATTATTAAACATGCATCAATTTACAAGTGCTTCATAGTCATCAAAAGCTCTGCTTCTTGGCAATATCACAGCATTATCAGATTTCAAAAAGGCTTTACGGCGAAAGCACCACATTTGATTGTTTAAGGGTAGCACGTAACATATTTTTCCCATTACCATAATTTCATAAGCCTCCACGGTTCACAGAAAACACATTTCACAGCGAAAACAAATCAATTACCTTTTGAAGAACTTCTGCTGAGGGCTTCCCAAGTGTCCAACGAAGACAATCCATGGTTCTTTTAATAGAAAAAGTAATGTATTATATCCATAAATCTCAGTTTGGTTGGCGCGTTATAATCATAAAAAACAACGTTGACTCCTCCATTGAAACGTGAAGAGAACTCGTTCAACTTATACCTATAAACTTGTCCAAGAACAATCAAACATAATTGATCATGTATCCTTAGGAACACTTTAATGTATATGTTGTATAATATTTCAACCGGAATATAAACTGGGCGATAAGAAAGGACTAAAACAAAGAAAGCGCAAGCCGTGAACGCGCATTTACTTGTATTGACATCTCAGTGGACACTTCCTTATTCGTCTTCTTCTCTGCTCTAAAAGCAGCTAAGAAGAATCAAATCACTTGCTCGAGACTGTTGACATCCAGAGGAAGCGATAGGTACTGTATTCATTTGCCCTTATAAGGGCATTTTCATAAGGGAGGGGCTCTAAATGAGGCAATGTGTCAAAACCACTTTTTCCAGGACAGAAATTCCTCGGGTTTCGCCTGCGCCTCACCACTCCGTAAGAAGTTAACAAGACATTTGTGGAGTGGTTTAAAAACAAGTTTTAATGACTCCAACCTAAGTGTATGTAAACTTCCGACCTCAACTAAGTATTTTAGGCATGTCATGTGAATTAGGCCTCAGGTAAAATCATTGTCAAAGCACAAGAGATAATGTTGCATGATAAACAAGTGCTGTTAGATTACAATATAATTTCTCACCCCAAATTGAACAGTGTGAACAACACTAAATCAATTATAAGTAATAACAGAGATTCTGTTCTAATGAAACAAACTTGTAAAGCCTTTATCATGGCGCCGACAGAGATGGTCGCCTCACTTCAGGTTCTTGGGAAACTATGCAGTATTATTTTTTTTTATGTATTATTTCTTACATTGTTAGCCCAGAAAATCTAAAGTGTTATTACATACAGCCGGGAAGAACTATTGGATAATAAAGTGACGTCGACTTACCAACATTACGACCAGGAATACGACTTTCCCGAAGCGGATCCTTTGTTCGGACCTCCACCCTGGACATGGGATCTAATCCCAGAGGTCGCCGCAGGAGAGGCAGAAAGAGCGACCTACTGGTCAGACGTAAAAGGTGAGCACACCATCCACTGCTTCCGAGCATATTACACGCCAATGCCCAATCTCTAGACAACAAGGTGGACTCTCTTCCAGAGAGACATCAGAGATTGTAACATTCTCTGTTTCACAGAAACATGGCTCACTCGGGATATGTTGTCAGAGGCGGTACAGCCACCCGGTTTCTTCATGCATCGCGCCGACAGAAACAAACATCTCTCTGTTAAGAAGAATGGCGGGGGTGTATGCCTTATGATTAACGTCTCATGGTGTAATCATAACAACATACAGGAACTCAAGTCCTTTTGTTCACCTGGCCTAGAAATCCTCACAATCAAATGCCGACCGCATTATCTCCCAAGAGAATTCTCTTTGATTATTGTCACAGCAGTGTATATCCCCCCCAAGCAGATACCTTGACGGCCCTGAAAGAACTTCACTGGACTCTATGTAAACTGGAAACCATATATCCTGAGGCTGCATTTATTGTAGCTGGGGATTTTAACAAAGCTAATCTGAGAACAAGGCTTCCAACAACGAGACGGCCTACAGGGAGGAGGTGAGGGCCCTCAGAGTGTGTTGTCAGGAAAATAACCTCACACTCAACTCAATGCACAATCGAGAGCATCCTGTCGGGCCTGGTACGGCAACTGCTCCGCCCACAAAGCTGGGACCGAGAGACTGAAAAACAGCTTCTATCTCAAGGCCATCAGACTGTTAAACAGCCATCACTAATATTGAGTGGCTGCTGCCAACATACTGACTCAAATCTCTAGCCACTTTAATAATAAAAAATGGGATGTAATAAATGTATCACTAGTCACTTTAAACAATGCTACTTTATATAACGTTTACATACCCTACATTACTCATATCATATGTATATACTGTACTCTATACCATCTACTGCATCTTGCCTATGCCGTTCTGCCATTGCTCATCCATATATTTATATGTACATATTCTTATTCATTCCTTTACACTTGTGTGTATAAGGTAGTTGTTGTGAAATTGTTAGATTACTAGTTAGATATTACTGCTCGGTCGGAACTAGAAGCACAAGCATTTCGATACACTCGCATTAACATCTGCTAACCATGTGTATTTGACTGTGTTCTTGACTATAACCTCAAAATGGGCTCAGTGCATGAGGCGGACATGATAAATAGCTTTGTGGAATGCGCTCGTAAAACTACCAACTGGTCAGCAGTTTAAAGTACTTAAGTAAAAATACTTGAAAGTACTACTTAAAAGTAGTTTTTTTGGGTATCTATATACTTTACTTTACTATTTATATTTTTGACAACTTTTACTTTTACTTTACTACATTCCTAATGAAAATAATATAATTTTTACTCCATAAATTATCGCTGACACCCAAAAGTATTATTTACATTTTGAAATGCTTAGCAGGACAGGAAACTTGTCAAATTCACGCCCTTATCAAAAGAACATCCCTGGTCGTCCCTACTGCCTCTGATCTGACTCACTAAACACACATTCTTCATTTGTAAATTATGTCTGAGTGTTGGAGTGTGTCCTTGGCTATCCGCAAATTTAAAAAACATGAAAAATGTGCCGTCTGGCTTGCTTATATAAGGAATTAGAAATGATGTATGCTTTGACTTTTCATGCTGATGTATATTTTAGCAATTCCATTTACTTTTGATTCTTAAGAATATTTTAAACCAAATACTTTTACTTAAGTAGTGTTTTACTGGGTTTCACTTTTACTTGAGTCATTTTCTATTAAGGTATCTTTACTTTGACTCACGTATGACAATTGGGCACTTTTTCCACCACTGCAACTGGTATAAGAATATATTTTTTAATCTGATCGACACTGCTGTCCTCAATGGCCACATAGTTCACTGCCAGCTAACAGGTGGGATTTGAATTTGTATTTATTATGCCATGGCAGCAGCTACTCTTCCTGGGGTCTGGCAAAATTAAGGCAGTTATACAATTTAAAAAAAACATCACAACACATTCATTACAGAGTTCTCAACACACTAAGTGTGTGCCCTCAGGCCCATACTCCACTACCACATATCTACAATGCTAAATCCATGTGTACGCGTGTGTATAGTACATATGTTATCATTTGTGTGCATGCATGTGTCTGTGCCTATGTTTGTGTTACTTCACAGTCCCTGCTGTTCCATAAGGTGTATTTTTACCTGCTTTTTCTGTCTGATTCTACAGCTTGCATCAGTTACCTGATGTGAAATAGAGTTCCATGTCGTCATGGCTCTATGTAGTACTGTGCACTTCCCATAGTCTGTTCTGGACTTGGGGACTGTGAAGAGACCTCAGGTGGCATTTCTTGTGGGGTATGGATGGGTGTCTGAGCTGTGTGCTAGTATTTTTACTTCTTAGTGAGCGGCAGCAGAGGTGACGGTTTTGGAGAGTCTGGCGTGCCCAAAGTAAAATGCCTGCCACTCAGGCCCAGAAAATAGGATATGCACATAATTAGTACTATTGGATAGGAAACACTCTGAAGTTTCTAAAAGTGTTAAAATAATGTATGTGAGTATAACAGAACTGATGTTGTGGACTGGCAGCTTTTCAGGCAACTGAGAAATCAATGCACATCCTTAGTTAAAAAGTCTAAATCAAGCTACTTACTAAGTTCTATTGCTGACTCTGCCGGTGATCCATCTACATTTTGGAAAACAGTTAAGGCACTAAAGCGTGGAAATTTCTCTCCTTCCCTACCCAAGCAAGTTATACTGAACTCTGACATAATTTAAAGAAAAATGAGATAGGTCATGCTTTAAAACAACATTTTATGTCCCCCTGTTTTTTGTTTGAAAGAAATATAGGTTTAATAGAGCCGGATCAGTCACTAAACTGCTCGTCCGTCTCCCAGCCGCTAGTCCACTTAATAGAGGACCAGACAACCCCCAGTGAATCCTTGTACTCTCTGGAGCAACTGTCTACTTCTGATGTATTGGAACAACTACTTATGATAGATGTAAAAAAATATACTGGGGCTGATATGCTTGATCCCTTCTTATTACAGCTTTCTTCTCCATTAACACATATTTTTAACTTGACAATTATAAGTAGCATCCTTAGAGTTTGGAAGGCGGCCGATGTACTTCCTCTACATGAAGGTGGCGACCCGAGTGATCTAAATAATTATTATCCCGTTCCTAACTTGCCTAGCAAAAGTACTGGAATCATTGTTTAATACTCAGCTTAGATCCCTTTTACTGCTACATATTTTCTGAATGTAAAACAGTCAGGGTTCAGACCAGGTCATTGTACCATCTCTGCTACTTCTACGGTTTTAAATTATGTCATAAATTGTTTAGATACGAAGAAACATGGTGCTGCCCTCTTCATTGACATGCCCTCTTCACTTTTGACGTTGAGACTGGTGTTTTGCGGGTACTTTTTAATGAAGTGGCCAGTTGAGGACTTCGGCGTCAGTTTCTCAAACTAGACACTCTAATGTACTTGTCCTCTTGCTCAGCTGTGCACCGCCCCCACTCCTCTTTCTATTCTGGTTAGAGACAGTTTGCGCTGTTCTGTACAAGATCTTCAGTTTCTTGGCAATTTCTTGCATGGAATAGCCTTCATTTCTCAGAACAAGAATAGACTGACGAGTTTCAGAAGAAAGTCTTTGTTTCTGGCCATTTTGAGCCTGTAATCAAACCCACAAATGCTGATGGTCCAGATACTCAACTAGTCTAAAAAAGGCCAGTTTTATTGCTTCTTAAATTAGTTTTCAGCTGTGCTAACATAATTGCAAAACGGTTTTCTAATGATCAATTAGCCTTTTAAAATTATAACTTGGATTAGCTAACACAACGTGCCATTGGAACACAGGAGTGATGGTTGCTGATAATGGGCCTCTGTACGCCTATGTAGATATTCCATAGAAGATCTGCCGTTTCCAGCTACAATAGTCATTTACAACAATAACAATGTCTGCACTGTATTCCTGATCAATTTTATGTTATTTTAATGGACAAAAAATTTGCTTTTCTTTAAACAATGTTTAGGTTCATTTCTAGCTTGTTAGCTAGCTAGCTAATGTTAAGTTAGCTGGCTAGCCAGTTCAAAAAACGACCATATTATAGCTGACAAGGTCTAAATTAACTTTAGCAAATTTGTATTCATTATCACTGAAAATAAACTCACATCATGATCATTGTTTACAATTTAATTGCGAGCTAATTACAGAAAATAGCTTATGGTTGTTATTGTGACCAAATAAAAGCAGGGCATTCTACCGGAGAAATGTTAGACTAATGTTATATCCTAATCAGGTGATGATGTTCTTCGTATTATCGTCTCTGGTAAACAAACACTGCATGAAATAAAAACTAAGTTTATTAGTCACATGTACAGGAAATAGAAGGTGTAAACGGTACAGTGAAATGGTTACTTGCATAGTGGAGTCTTTTGTTTAGACATGTAGCTAAGTAGCTAGCTAGCTCAACAATTAATCCATAATCCCAACTCATAATGTTAGTACTATGCATGAATCTGCAGGTAACTAAATTCAACCAACTAGGTTTGGTGTTTGCTAGCTAGCTAACATTGGGCTTTAACTAGCAATGCAAATCTCTTTCTGAGATACAAATAATATTACTACACAGATCATACACATAATGTTAGCTAGTGAGTCAGCCAGCTAGCGTTAGCTAGCTAGCTAACAGAACACTTTAACTTGCTATTAGAACATATAGTGCATTCGGAATGTATTCAGAACCATTCACACCTGAGCTCAATTTCAAGTCTCATAGCAAAGTGTCTTAATACTTATGTAAATACGGTATTTATATTGTTGATTTTTAATCATTTTCAAACATTTCATAAACCTGTTTTCACTTTGTCATTATGAGGCACTGTGTGTAGATTGATGAGGATAATATTTATTTTATTAATTTTAGAAAAAGGCTGTAATGTAACAAAATGTGGAAAAAGTGAAGGGGTCTGAATGCTTCCCGAATGCAGTGTAACATCAAAACATTTTGCCAGATAGACTCTCTTAACAGTGTAAATGGATGGTTTTCATGGCCGAGCAGCCACACACAAGGCTAGGATCACCATGCGCAATGGCAAGCGTCGGCTGGAGTGTTGTAAAGCTCGTCGCCATTGGACTCTGGAGTAGTGGAAACATGTTCTCTGGAATGATGAATCACGCTTCACCATCTGCTAGTCCTTCGGAAGAATCTGGGTTTGGCGGATGCCAAGAAAACGCGACCAGCCCTAATATATAGTGCCAACTGTAAAGTTTGGTGGAGGAGGAAAAATGGTATCGAACAGGACTGCACAGAGCTCTGACCTCAACCCCATCGAACACCTTTGGGATGAAGTGAAACGCAGACTGCGAGCTAGACCTAATCGCTGAACATCATTGCTCGACCTCACTAATGCTCTTGTGGCTGAATGGAAGCAAGTCCCTGCAGAAATGTTCCAACATCTAATGGAAAGCCTTCACAGAGGAGTGGAGGCTGTTATGGCAGCAAAGGGGGGACCAACTCAAAATTCTTTGGAATGAGATGTTCGACGAGCAGGTGTCCACATACCTAACTTATAATTTACACTTCTCTGTCTTCACTGTTCCTTTCTTGTGCAATTCATCCGTATAATTTGCATTAAAATTGTGATAAGGATGACAGCTGAGAGGGTTATCGAATCACGATCAAATACTAATATGTAATAGCTGAAAAGAGACAGCAATCAGGCTAGCAACATCCCATTATCATGACAAAATAAAAATGCAACTATTACATTAGAAAGTGTAGCTTTAATGATTCGATATTTGTCATTTTGCAGGAAAATAATGTTTGAATATGTGTATCACCAGCTAATGGCACTAAATGGAAAAGTTTCCAAGAATGTGCTATTATAGAATTTCTCTGAAACTGTTAATAGTGGTTATGAACTGAAGAAAATGTATGTGTCTAAATGCATTATATTCTTAAATTCACCTTTGTTTCATGGTGGAAGAATTTGAATGTTTTTGAAGAATGTTTGCTTGCACACATCAACAATTTAAATCCATGCTGTATTTAGACATACAGCATGTTAAGCTGATTTCATATAAACGGGAAATGATTGAGCTCTACAATTCCAAGATGAGACCCAGCTGCAGTCTGGAAAGAAGATAATCTGGATGAGTAAACCCAGTGTTATCTGTGTGGTTTGGCTTCTGAAAGCCCCAGACAAATCTGGAGTTTAATAATTAAATTAGATGGTAACAGATTGATCAGATTGTTGGCTGCCAGTGGGTTTTTGGAACTCTGGGAACTTTGAATCACTGAAGAAGCAGCCCGACTACTCTTGGCTGGTGCTCCAGAATCACACTGCTCCAGGGAATGTCCGTTTTCCAATAACATTTATAGCACGGGATGGAGGCGTAAAGCACCATATGTTTCAAGCTTCCTGCAAAGCTTCCTGGTAAGGGGGCAATAATTCAACTTGTCACATCTGCTCATGGGCCGGTCTAGCAGGATTTATCACTAATTCAAGTGGTTTCTAAACTGTTTGAATATCAACAAGAGGGGCTTTACTTTCCTCCGTAATCTTCTTACACGGTACATTCTACATACAGACATGTCTGTACCATGAAGAAAGGGGCATGTTATTGTGTCAGAGAGGAAGTGGCCAACGAGGCCTATAATGTTTTTTTAATGGAGAAGATGGTGTGAATTGTGTTACCTAGTCTAGGGTTAAATTGGAATGCTGATTCAATGGTCATTCTCTGTCTATTTCCTCTCACAAAGTACAAAAACATTTTGGGAAGTGAATTTCAAACCCTACCAAGTACCTTCTTTCCTACCAGTTTCTTTGGTGGTTTCTCTGATTCACTTCTGAATGATTCCAGGTGTGCTTACAGTCAATTTTAGAGTATCAAAACAAATACAATGACTTACTACCCTTTACATCATGAGTGCAACTTACTAATTACCTGTTAATCAGTACATATTGTTTTGATGGCACAAGTTCGAAGGCAATGAATCCGTAAGTATACAGTAGACTTTTATAAATATATTCAAGTTCATTGATGGAGAACTGCATGTTCATTTATGTGGCCTGAATGATTAGTGGGACCACAGGGTGAAGTGGGTTTGCAGAGCCACAGAATCATGGAAATGTGTGAATGCAAACACTACAATTACTGTAACTGCTGGAATCTATGGATGCATTTACACAGGCAGCCCAATTCAGATTTTTGTCCAATAATTGCAGTGTTTGCATTAGCCAATCACATCAGATCTTTCAAAATCAGATGTTTTTCTGAGCTGAATGATGAAATGACCAGTTAGTGAAAACAAGATCAGAATTGGGCTGCCTGTGTAAACACAGACATTGAGACTGAAACCAGTAGGCCTAAAATAGCCCTTAATCAAATCCAGAACCCAGGTATCAGGGATAATTGAAAAGCACAGTTTTTTTCTTGAGCTACAAGAATTCACATTGTGTTCATGTGCTACTCAAGAGTATACAGTGAGGGAAATGTGTATAGTAAGAAACAAAAGGCACACCTGCTCTCTTGCTGTGATGGTTATAGTGGTGTTTTACTTATCACAGAAACCTTTTAACATATAAGGGTACATTATTTCTCTCCTGTGCTGTGGTTATACACCAGTTGCTCCTAAAATATTCTCTCAGTAAACCTAACAAGACCTGTATTTGTATCAATAATTGATAAAGGCTTGATATTTCCTGAGATTACAAATTATATTGAACGTAATTACAGTGGGGGAAAAAAGTATTTAGTCAGCCACCAATTGTGCAAGTTCTCTCACTTAAAAAGATGAGAGAGGCCTGTAATTTTCATCATAGGTACACTTCAACTATGACAGACAAAATGAGGAAAAAAAATCCAGAAAATCACATTGTAGGATTTTTTATGAATTTATTTGCAAATTATGGTGGAAAATAAGTATTTGGTCA
>QNTS01000033.1:452445-486028 GCA_003317085.1 Hucho hucho | reverse complement strand
TGACCAAATACTTATTTTCCACCATAATTTGCAAATAAATTCATTAAAAATCCTACAATGTGATTTTCTGGATTTTTTTTCTTCATTTTGTCTGTCATAGTTGAAGTGTACCTATGATGAAAATTACAGGCCTCTCTCATCTTTTTAAGTGAGAGAACTTGCACAATCGGTGGCTGACTAAATACTTTTTTTCCCCACTGTAGCTGAGCAACCAAGCCATGCCTTTCCCAGAGCCCATGTCAGAGTAGTTACTTTAAACCGTGAGACCCCATTCATTGAATGCAGATTCACGTACTGTAGCTACAGTATATTGTGTCTTCCATATACCTTAAAGCCCTCATAGATCCCTAAGAGAAGGTACTTCACTGACTTCAAATTGTATTTATCACATGCGCAGAAAACAACAAGTAGACCTTACAGTGAAATGCTTACCCTTAACACTTATTTTTCTTAACTGCATTATTGGTTAAGTAAACAAATTATATAAAAAAATTTTTAACAAAAATAAAAGTAACAAATAATTAAAGAGCAGCTGTAAAATAACAGTAGTGATACTGGGGGATACCGGTACAGAGTCAATGTGCGGGGGCACCGATTAGTAATTGATGTACTATGTACATGTAGGAAGAGTTACAGTGACTATTAATAGATAATAAACAGAGAGAAGCAGCACCGTAAAAGACGGGGACAGGGCAATGCAAATAGTACGGGTAGCAATTTGATTAGCTGTTCAGGAGTCTTAAGGCTAGAAGCTGTTAAGAAGCGTTTGGACCTAGACTTGGCGCTCCGGTACCGCTTGCCGTGCGGTAGCAGAGAGAACAGTCTATGATTAGGGTGGCTGGAGTCTGACAATTTTAGGGCCTTCCTCTGACACCGCCTGGTATAGAGGTCCTGGTTGGCAGGAAGCTTGGCCCCAGTGATGTACTGGTCCTTACGCACTACCCTCTGTAGTACCTTGCGGTCGGAGGCCGAGCATTTGCCATACCAGGTAGTGATGCAACCAGTCAGGATACTATCAATGATGCAGCTGTAGAACTTTTTTAGGATCTGAGGACCCACGACAAATCTTTTCAGTCTCCTTAGGGGGAATGAGCTTTGTCATGCCCTCTTCACGAATGTCTTGATGTGTTTGTTGGTGATGTGGACACCAAGGAACTTGAAGCTCTCAACCTGCTCCACTACAGCCCCGTCGATGAGAATGGGGGCGTGCTCGGTCCTCCTATTCCTGTAGTCCACAATCATCTCCTTTGTTTTGACTTCTCTAGAAACAACTGTTCTCTGAAATAAGGATCGCTTCTCCTCACACGTTTCACATTAAGGGAGTTTACACGTCACTGTTAACCTTTTACTACAGTAGCCTAAATCAAGGTCCCACATATCTTAAACAAATCTACTTTGAAACAGAAGTATACACCTCTCACAAGGGTTATGGGCTTACACAAAATAAGACACCTATAGAGTTGAAATCTATTCATTTAGATTTTGAATCCCAATATTACACTTTATATACCTCACAGAAGACTTAAATATAACACCGTTTGACACAGAAACACAGGATTTTCAGTAAAAAAAAAATTATGTTGATTAATTACGAAATTATGAACAATTTTAATAGCATTCCACCCATGAGGCCACTAGGTCATTTGACTGCAGGAAAGGGATATGAATTGCACATGCCGAACTATTGACCAAACATCTTGAAGAGTGGACAACGACACTCAAATTTGTTTTGTAGGAAATGTGAGGTAATTAAGGTAGCAATCAACAAATGTTTTAGGCTCTGTGTCATTTGCATTATTCATTGTCCCTTTTTTAATGGAATGATTTAATTAAATTCTGGACTATTGCGGTCCCTGGCGGCAATTTAATTTCACCAAAGACTGCGGGTAGAAAATCCCTATTTGCTCAGTTTTATGTCCATTTATCCCTCTGCTGCTCTTATTTTCCTGCACAGTCTCTAAACTCAGAGAGATTAGTTTACTTGTTCATCACAGAGGGAGCCTGTGTCGATAGCAGCAGCTTATCCAATGTGATTCATGTTGTGTTTGTAGAACTGCTGAAGAAAAGACTAACAGGATCTCTCACTTCTCACCGCCGCTTTACGTAGTGTTTATGTTTTTGTCTGTGTATGTAGGATTTCTGTGAACTTCTCTTTCCTTAAGGGAAGGGTGTCAGGGAATTTTTAAGCGTTTTCTCCATGCTGTGAACATGCCTATGTATGATGATTGTAGATGTTTCTAGGTCTATGTTTGTATTGGATACAGGCTATTCCCTAAGCCAAGATCTACTTGTTCCTTATAAAGTCTCTTTTCCTTGACGAGGATAGATCACGTTTAATGGGCTTCCATGTATTATTTGTGTATGTATGAAGTCTGTTGCCTCTACTCGCTCCAGGTTAGTATTGGACATGGGCTAGTCCTTGAGGTGGGGATATGCTTTCCACCCCAAACGATGCAGTGTAGCCGTGCTCTGGCAGTGAGTGGGGAGAAGTAACCCATTCAGGAGGTCAGCTTGAAGCTGTTGACATTGCTCCCCTGTTCTTCTGGGCAAAGCCTCATTATCACAAGGTCTGCATGGGGAAGATTGGGGTTCGTTAGGAAGCAGCTGTCAGTGCAGAGAGGGCAAAAGGCAAGGGAAACGGCAGCTATAGTTGTTTATACTCCCCAGCCTGTTTTCATTGGGGCTCAAAGACCAGTTGGTATCAGCAACTGAACTGTTGTGTGCCTAATCTTTTGTTGATCTTCTTGGAGGTATTTTTGTTATGGTTGTGTTGTAGTATTGATAATACGCATACAGTAGGTCTTGACTTACAATATTCTGGCATATTGATATTTTCTACTGCTATTTGACTCGTCCTGTGCCGGTGGTAATGTCATTGGTGCGTCATTTTCTGTTAGACACAAAACAAAACTATAAAGTTGATGGCTTTGATTGCCAAGTTGCTAATAAATCATGTATGCCACATTAGGTAAGTCTTGGCATACATAACATAGAGCCAAATAAGGACAAACACTTTGCTATATAGCAGCTACATTGAAGCGTATGTTCTCAGTTACTTTCATGCAATAATTGGTCGTGTTGAAAGCACCCATCTGGGCCATATTTCTTACTTCTCATCCATTGAGACTTAAAAGTTATTGAAAGATATTAAACCTCATGAGCTGAAAATAATGATACTAAAATACTATTTCAGAGACAAAATAAGTATTACAAATGCAGAGAGTCATTTTTTAAACATATTGGGAACAGGATGAAATGTATAGCGGAGGTCTGTGCCATGTGTCAGATTTCATGTCTGTCACACTCGATCAGTGACCAGCTCTAATGAGTTACTACTCAGTTCCTGTAACTGAGGTCGGAAAACTGCTTTTCTGGTGCATATGCGAATCCAGGGAATTCCAAAAATCTGTCATCGGTGAAAAACAGAGCCGCCCTCTGTGCCACAGTGGTCATTAACGTTTGGGATTTAGGGGGATATGTTACCCCAGTTGAGCTAAAGTTTCCATACAGATGAAAACATTTCACCCAACTTTGCCAATTTCACTCGGGTGGATGCAGCGCACAGCAAGATAAAATCTCAACTGATGCGGAGAGGACTGGTTGGAGTGTAAGCAGTATATAAATGACTGTGTTATTGTATCTAGCAAGGACTGTTGATGTTATTAAATCTGTGACCATGTGTAATCTTTGTTGTATTCTGAACGTTTCAATACATCAAACCGTAATCCATTCAGCTCTACTTGCGACCCCATGACTCCAACCCCATCATTGTCTAAGGTGTAATCAGCGTCATAGAAAATAAATAAAACACAGTTTTGACTTGATTACATTTCAACTGGAGTAAACCCACAATAAGGGATAACAACTGGTAAAGGAAAACATTTACCATTGTTGCCAGTCTGATCCACGGTAACTGAACTGCAGCGGCACAATCGATAAAGATCTTTAATAGCACTTTCCAGGTACCCTGATGCTATTGATTTCAGTCGACAAACATTTCACTTTGATCATTATGATCCTCTGCTTGCAGTCCACTTCCTGGGGCTTCTATTCATGAGAAGCTACAATTTGTCTTCAAATGCCATACTTGGGATGGCTACCATATCGATTGTGTCTGTCCTCAGCAAAGAGCATTATCGAATCTCATTGAAAGAAGTAATACCGACAGGTTACATTCTAGAAGATTCTGACATTTGGAGATTTGATAAATATTCTATTTTCAAAACAGCTCATACACTATTATGTTACAATAGACTATTCCAGCCATTGAAAATGTTGGCTCGTTCCCATATCGGACAGCCAAATTCTACCTTTAGAAATTAGTGCGTAACTCCAACTTTATGACTCCTGCAATGATGTCAGTAGGATATCATTAAACATGAACATTTGAGTGACGCATGCCTACCTCCAGTTAATATTCAGCCCTCAATGCCTAAAGTTTGATCAATGTTGACTTTTCATAGCCTCACAGCACATCTCCTGATGAATAACTTTAATATTGATAAGAGAAGAGTTGTTAACTTTCCTGTGCAACCTCCTGCTCATTACTATTGTGTCTGAGACCTAACGAACGATAGGCTAAGGTGGAATGAAAGAGAGAAATACAAAGAGAACTCTGGAGACTAATTAGAGGTTGTCTAACTTAAAAAGCTTTTCAAATGGTTGTTGTTGCAGACACACAAAGTCAATGACCTGGGGTCTCATTTAATGTTTATAAGTATCTATTAATGTTCCTTCGGCTATGTTTAGAGCTCAGAGGGGCACGGGGGCAAGAGCTGATGGATGAGGAACACTAGACACCCAGCAGGCAGTGAACTCTAATATAATACAGTCATAGGCCACTCTTCCTCACTGCACTTCTATGCGTTTCTTTTTGGGCATACAG
Organism: Hucho hucho; assembly: GCA_003317085.1. Classification (NCBI taxonomy): domain Eukaryota; kingdom Metazoa; phylum Chordata; class Actinopteri; order Salmoniformes; family Salmonidae; genus Hucho; species Hucho hucho. The sequence goes on along the minus strand of QNTS01000033.1, from coordinate 481,143 downwards.
TAAGTATGTTTCCATTAAATCATTTATTGCTTCTCATGTTTTCTGAGAAATTAATGGGTGCTTTTCACCCAGAGATGAGTGTGCCTTATTAATGTTCAATTTTATTTCACTAGGACCACCAGTCGGCTGATAATTGACATTTTCTCTAGATTAAGGTATTTATCATACTATTATTGTCATTAGGAGGAAAGGTTGCTTGCTGACCATTCGCACACAGTCTAGGAGAGGAAGCAGATGGCTCTGTGTAGCCATAATGTCATGATGCAGTTGTATTCATATTTACTTCTGAGAGAAAGTTTGTTTCTTGAAGGAAAATGTTGTTTTTCCACAGCTAAGAAATGCAGTGAGGAGAGTAATAGGGCCATAATACAGGCTTTTGAAAAGGTGATATGCACAAGGTGACCTTCAAATTCTCTCCTCTTCTGAATGTCTTGGAAAAAGGTGGCTTTAGCCACACCAAAAGTGCATGAATACCAATTCAACACCACAGCCTCTCACTGATGGCTCTGGATATTGGACACTTCTACCACGTGACACTTACCCCTTACCTAATATTCAAAATATAGAGCAATGGCACTTTCGTCAATGACATTTGCGTTTCTACTGTATCATTTGAACATTGGCCTACCAAATTGTGTTATTACATGCAGATGCAATAATGTCAAATTGCACATTACAAAGATATTGTGCCTTGTAATCTCAGGTTTGTTTAGAAAATTCAGTTGCAGGTGTCACGATTGCATCAAGCTCATGTTTAAGGGCCTCCTGAAGTCTCATTTCAAATTACATTCTAGATATGTGGAGTGGTGTGGACTTACTCCAGCGAGAGAAAGACAAAGAGCTCACCAGACAGATTGGTTTAATAATGTTTGTAATGCCACCAGTCTCTAATGCACATTACCCAGAGACTAGGGCAGCCTTGAGATAAAATAAGGTTGATCAGGAAATTACTTGGCACACCATCGATGCCTCTAATCAAATCTGAGACAGATGAATTTAAGAGCTTCTCTAATCATACATTTTCCGCTGTTGTCGAGGTCAAACAATATTATGTGTGACAAGAGAAAATGAAAAGCTAAGAGGAGTAAGATGTGATGTTTTACCAAAATAAGTTGCGTTGTGGAAATGCATTTGGAATTAGTCTATTGCAACCGCATTTGATACACTTCATTTCACTCTCATCTTTCAGGTTAGTGTCAAATGATGGTGGATGTGCAAGGCCTAATGGGTGTGAGTTGATGACTTATGAAGGTTTAATGCAGTGTGAGGGATGCCAGGTCAATTCTCCTATGATGGATCACTGACATGGTTGACTATCTTAGTGGTCACTACATTGGCAGACAGAATAGGCATTGTAGAAAGCTCAGTTCAGAGTTTGACAGTCAGTGACAGCATTTCTTTTTCATGTGTAAGTGTATTGCCTACACATCATAATTTTCAATGTGGCGTCTTTCACGTTCAACAAGACCCCACACCCGGAAATATTGATATACTGTATATCATTTGTTTTTTACCCAATACACTGAAGATAAAGTTAACCATGTGAAACATACAGTAAAATGTGTTTCATTTATACATAGTGTTTGAACAACCCAGATATAAATTGAGTGGGCCCTTTTAAGATCCCCTGCCTGATTGCCTTTCCATGGCTGAAAGCAGAAAGAAGAATGGTAAAAGAGTTCATTTGAATTCATCATCTGCTGCCAAGAACTACAGCTGTTGGGTTTTGGGCTTGTCCTCAAATCGCTGACTCACTGTTTTTTCCAGGGATGTTTGCTCTCTTTTCTCCAATTTCTCATCATGCAGTGTCTTCACTTGGGATATATGGAAATTCGATATTGCCCCCTATGGTTCGATGTGCGAGGTTACGCACACTAAATCCATCCCACCAATATTATGTTCATTCCTATTTGAAAAAATATCCCATTTTACCATACAGGTCAGTGTGTATTATATTGATTTACACATGATAATGTGACAGAAGTGAATTATCTTACCGTCAAATGGTAAAGGCATGCATGGGGTTAGAGTCTGCTTTATGCTGTGTGGTCCATCCACTCACAGGCCCTAGAGTAATGTCATTAAGAAATGGACGATCGAGCCCTGACTCAATAATCTTTCTAACACCCTCTAGTTACCCCACTTGTTGGAGTCTTTTCAACAAGTGAGAAACCTGAATAAACGTTGTCAGGCCTGGCCTTTTTTTTTTTACTCGTTAATGTATTAATTGATGCCGCTAGAGAAACTTTATCATGCTGTCTATTAATTAATTGCACAAAATAAAGCATGTCAGTTTTCTGTCTACACACATAAATGACACAGATATCTGGTCTTCATTGGCCTAATTATTGAAGTAATAAGATGGTAATTTCAATGATCATACCGCATGCATGAGCAGTTCAAATCCATGTGAAAAATAACTTTATGACAAAACTAATGAATAAAACATCTCACTGGTGGTACACATTAAACAAGTCAGGGAGAAGCAGGAACATGGGCCGATGATAAACAGTGTTTTTATATAAGACAGCCTGACTGCGCCTGAAGGATGTCTGGTTTTCCTCGCTGTTTCACAGCTCAATAAGGACATTTATTAATTAGCTCAGGATTCATTCATGTATGGTAAGTATTAAGCAGACTTTCATCAACCATGGTGGCAATGACATTTAAAAAATGTATAGTGTTGGCACTAGTGGTATTAGTAGTAGTAGTAATAGTAGCCCACTGGTCACAGACGCCATTTCAATGTCTAATTTTGATTTAATTTGGTTGCTGTCAACTAACGTCAATTCAACGTGAAAATCCTGAAATATTTCCAATCAGTTTTCCATGTTGATTCAACATCCTCACATATATTTTTAAAACATTTTATGATGTGGAAACAATGTTGATTCAATCAGTTTTTGCCCAGTGGGAGTGGTAGTAGTAGTTTCGTTGAGTTTGCTGATTTGACTTTGCAGTTGCTGAACTATTGAAATGATGAACAGCAGTATGGGAAGAGGTATGTCCTAGGAGGAAACGGAATAGCTTCGCCCTGGTCACAACAACCAAAACACCCACAGGTACAACTGCATGCAAATTATGTCATCAATTGTGATTTCAGAAGCCATGAGAACTACAAAATCGGACATTCAATCAGCGTTCACACATACATAGCAGGAAGTAGAGAATTATTGTAATTACTGAATGTTTAAATTGAGGCTAAACCAGTTTGTTTGATGAAATTCGGCCTGTATGAAGAAGTATTTCTGTAGCGTCTGCTTCCAACTCAGACTCTCAAACACATAGATCCCCTGAATGCAGCTCACTTTCCAGCCCACTTTCCAACTCACACTCTCAAACACCTAGATCCCCTGAACGCAGCTCACTCAGCCGATCCCAATCACCTGAATTCTGATCACCTGTTCACACAGCTGTATGCCATTATCACACACTATTTTGTTCAGTTCTTTGCACCCCATCATTGTGAGGTATTGTTTGTTTTGTGACACACGTCTTTTCGGAGCTCTGGTTTTCCCATAATTTAATCCTCCCGTGTACGATAGTTTTGGCCTGCCTCACTAACGACGCCTTTTGATTATTCCCTGCCTGTACGTTAGCCTATTGGATTTCCTGTTATCAACCTATTGCCTGATCTCCCGGACTACGTTACTAGCCTTTTCCCTGCCTGTACTGTTGCCTTTTTGGACCCCCTGTGTATGACCTTCTGCCTGCCCCTGGACCCAGCTACCTGCCTCCTCCTGTGGGCCTTTACAAATAAACACCTGCAGCGCCCTGCACTTGAAACCAGCTCTATGTCTCCCATCGTGTTCATTACAATTTCTGTTCATTATGATCTGATTGTGGAATAGTTCATTATGATCTGATTGTGGAATATCTTCTCCAATAATAAACCGTTGGTAACTCGAGAATTACAAGAACTCCTCAACCAGAAAAAAAGAGTGTTTTAAAGCAGGTCGCAATAAAGAGGAAATATTCTGAGGCAACTGAAAAGTAAAATCAAGGAGTGCAAGGCCACATACAAAGACAAATTAGAAAACCTTTTCAAGGACAGTAAGAAAGCCTGGCAAGGGCTACATACCATCACTGGCTACAAACCAAAGAGACATTGTATGACCGTCGAAAATGACCTTGCTTTTGCAAATGATGTGAACAGTTTCTATTGTAGGTTTGACGTGTGACTTTACATCGCAGCAGAAAGTGGCCTTGGACAGAAAAGACAGCATACCAGCTGTTGATATACAGATCTCTGTGAATGACGTCAAGCAATACTTTCAACGTGTCAACCCATGAAAATCATATGGTCCAGATGGCATCAGCAGCAAGGCACTTCAGGCATGCGCAGACCAGCTCGCATTACCTTTCGAGAAGCTGTTCCAGCTGTCACTGAACAGTGGGATAATTCCAGACTTATGTAAGAGGTTGCTGATTGTACCAATACCTAAAATAAAATGGCCAAAAGAAAATAACGATTTACGCCCTGTAGCCCTGACATCTATACAAATGAAATGTTTTGAAATAATAAAAAAATTAAAGAATTCTCTCTGGTCTGTCTTCCCAATTAGATGCAAACCAATTTGCCTACCGTGACTTCAGGGGTGTTGATGATGCATTACTGGTCATGCTGAACAATATCTACGAACATTTAGACAAGGCAAATAGCCTAGTGAAAATGTCATTCATTGACTTCGGTAGAGCGTTTAACAACATCCATTGTAGATAAGCTGGTGAATTTGGGTGTCAACTCTCTACTGATGAAGTGGATTAATAGTTTCCATCAACAAGTGAAGTTTAACTCCGCCATCTCTACATCTAGAACGGTGAATACGGGAACCCCTCAAAGTTGGGTACTTTCACCGATACTGTACACACTGTACACAAACGATTGTCAAGCTTCTGACGTAGCCCGCACATATTTTAAATATGCAGATGACATCATTGTTGTGGGTTTCCTCCACCCAGATAAAGCCTCTCTTGAAGGTTTTGACAGAGAAACGGCAAAATTCGTCAAGTGGTGCACAGATAACTTTCTTGAAATAAACGTTAAGATAACAATATAGATGGAAATTGATTTGCGAAGGAACAAAACTCCACTATCCCCTACAAAGTTGATAGAGCGACCACATATAAATACCTGGGAATCGAAACAGACAAACTGAAATTGAATGAATTTACCTTTGCAAAGAAAGAAATTGTAACAGAGAAGGTTCAGTTCGAAAAAAAAAAGAATGTTTAATGTCGACAGCCATATCTTACAAATGTTCTATAAAGCTGTCCTGCCCAGTGTGCTGTCCAAACATGCGAGTGTAAGACCAAGTCAAGCTTGATTAAGATGGCGGGAAGGATCATTGGTATAGAACAGGAATCAGCCATCAACCTGTACATAAAACTCTTCCTCCTAAAACTTGAAAGCATTTTACAGGGCAGTACTCATCCCCTTTACTCAAAATTCAGTCACAGCAGGAGCCGGGACAAGGGGAAAGAGACTTCTTGAAAATAACATTTAAACAGATAGATATGGGGAGGTGGTAAGAACTGTCGCAGTTGTTAGTTGGCCATGGAACATTGCACTGTTTAAAGCAGCAGTGACACTTCTCCAATATTACCACTATAGAAAAGCAGAGGTTTCAACAGCAGAGGCTGGAAAAACCTGAAGCAATGGATAGCCAAAGTCTAACATCTCGTTGCTTCACTGTGAGTTTTTGTCAGCAAACTACTGAGGTAATTTAAACTCAACAAAAGTGTGTCAGGACAGGGATTCTCTTTTCCGACTAATGTGTGTGATTCAAAAGTTCAGTTGTCTGACAGACTTGTCTTTAAAGCAATGGTTTTGTTTCCTGGCCCAGGTTTTTGAAGTACACACAATCACAGTGGTGTGAAGTCTTAGTACTCTCACAACATCTTGTTTTTAAATGTGAAGCAAACAGTTTCCCCTTCATATTTAATGTGAAAATGAACAACACTAAGCTGCACCTTTAAGGTTACAGTTAAGTATATAATTCATGAATGTGTTATGCTTTATGTATAATTTTATGTACAGTGCCTTCAGAGAGTGTTCACACCCCTTGACTTTTTCCACGTTTTGTTTTGTTACAAAGTGGGGTTGAAATGGATTTAATTGTAATTTTTTTGTCAACAATCTACACAAAATACACTGTAATGTCAAAGTGGAAGAAAACAAATAAAATATAAAACAGAGATGGGTAGTCTTTCTAAATTAATGTTAACCACTATTATTGCAAAGAGAGTGAGTCCATTCAACTTCTTATGTGATTTGTTAAGCACATTTGTACTAGTGAACGTATTTAGGCTTGCCATAAGAAAGGGGATGAGTACTTTTTGTCTCAAGACATTTCAGCTTTCATTTTTAATTAATTTGCAACAATTTCTAAACACAAAATTCCACTTTGACATTATAGGGTATTACAGTATGTGTAGATCAGTGACACAAAATCTAAATGTAATCCATTTCATATTCAGGCTGTCACACAATAAAATGTGGGAAACGTCAAGGGGTGTGAATACTTTCTGACGGCACTGTACACTTCCTGACGGCACTGTACTTTCAATATACAGAAATCATCCCAGTATGATGCGTTTTGAAAGTGACATACCTTGAAAACTTGACTGCTGACAAGTGAAACATTTTGGGACTATATTAACAATGGACTAAAGAAACAAATACAAACATATTGTTTTTGTGTGGAATTTTCAATGAGTAAAATAATTTCCCACTTCATTTTCTCAATTCATTTCATTTTCAATTGACATCTATTATTTTAATGTGAATAGGGGATGAATACGATTTTTTTTCAAATTTACAACGCCCATTGGTAAGCCACAAAGCCAGAGCTGTAGAACATTTAAAGTGGTCTCTCTTTCTCCCATCATTTCCCTGGGTAACTGAAGTCTTTGGCACTCGATCTCAACTCCAGCAAGATGATTTTAATTGATGTGACTAATGTAAAACAAGACTAACTGTCAGATGTAAAGCTTGTCACTGTGGCCTCTATTTACACAGCATAATGATCCATAGCCATCAAACTTAAACCCAGTCTAGTGCTTACATATGGAAAATGTGTCAATTGCAGAGCAGGAAATTATGCAGTCCACTAGTTCTCTGTCTACCGTGCCATCACAGCGGCACATTTCTCTCTCCCTGAACGAGAAATTACATGTTTATGAGTTATCCCCCTGATGCAAGCCTGCACCTTGTAATACATACTAGTCTTTTTTTTCTAGCTGAATGGCCCACTGAAGGAAATCTGTAGTGAATGTGGTTGAATAAATTGATTAAAAAATTACAACTCTTCAGACGTTGTTGTTGATCAGTGTTCAGATGTTTTTCTCTATTCATTTTGGTTGTGTAAACACGTCAGTTGTCATCCATTCTTGCTGATTACTCAAATAAGAGGATACCATTAATTTAAGAATAATAATTAAGCCTTTTTATATCTGAGTTCATGGACATCTACATGTTTCTGTTATACAACACTCTTTAGTTGTGGCAGGTATAAACCGCTTTACATCCACAGGTCAAGCTACTTCCTAAGGAAATTTGAAGTATTCGAACAGAAGGCCAAAGATGCAAAGAATATTCCCCCAGTGTATGAATGCTAAGGGATGATCTTTACCATGTCTATGCACAACCTTTACATGAGATCAACTCTGAGTAGATTATAAGGCGACCTGTTATCTTTAACCTCGCTCCTCTTACCACCGTTCCATTACAGTGTGACTTGTCTAAAAGGACCAGTGTTCAACCCTGTGCTAAAATAACTATTATGTCTATAAGAGGATGTGATCAGCCGGCACCTGTGAATAGCCTAGCCTTTTTAGGAAGAAGAAATAACCTGTAATAATTTGCCCCTCCAGTAGTGTGGAGATACTGCAGCAGTGTCCCACTATTTGTCACTGTCAGCCTCAAGACTGAGGATATGATAAGAAAAAAATTGTCTTGAAGAAAACGCTGAAGTATGTGATTAAGAATAATGACTAAAAGATTGCATAAAACTTTTTCCCAAATCACATATCAACTCCACGCCTGGCATTTTCCCTCAAGCACCTCATCAGTCCTGGACAAAGTCTCAGTCTCTCACTCGGAGCCTTTGTGGCTCTCTGTTCCTGTAGCTGGTGGAGACTTTAGTAGCAGCTTGCCCCGGCGTGAACGAGAGCTTCTAGTTTCATATCAACACAGTGACCTTCTGTCCCTCTCTGATATTCCACAGTACTGACAAACGCAGCCAGTCCCAGACATTATCTTCAAAACCAATGTTTGAAGATAGAAACTGAACAGAGGAAAACATTCAATGCATACCAATGGGAGTGGTTTAATTTAGTTTGTTTTGTGCCATTGCTGAGTTGCTACAGTACACGGGCAAAGAATGCATATATTGCATATATTACAATGTAGTCAGAGAAACTCTTCAATTACATTCCTGTCTTCTAGGGAATATCATTTATTTTCCTCCAAAAGGACCAATGAGCTCCAGATGTTAAAATATCATTAAGATTTCTCTCCCAGTCACCTGCCTTCTGTGACATTTGTCTTGGCCATGACAAAAAAAGGTTTGATAGGGGAGAGTTAGAAATGTACTCGGGTGAGGTATTGCAAAAAAAATGTTGTGTGGGTAGTGTGTTTTTTTATTGGGCACACATATCCCTTTTGCAGGTTTTACTACAGTATATCCTTTACTCCATCCTAGCCAAATGTTCTCTGCTTGCATGCACCTCCCCTATATCAAGGTGTTTTGCTACTACTAGGTGGATCGTTTGTCCGGATCCGCAATAGGCTAACTAGCAATCACACCACACAGAAAATAATTCAAAGCTGCGTCAATTTTCAATATGAATCCACAAGAACAAATAGGAATAGCTGATAGGCAGCGTACGGTATGTCATTGCGCATGAAAGAACAGTGGGACAAAAATCTCCCCTATTGATCTTGTTTAGGGACAATACAAGTATCCTGCCTAGACTAGCCTACAACACCACAATGCAGTGATTAAATGCATTACTGTTTTCAAGTACGTACAAATTCTACTCTAGACTACAGTGTAAATGTCATTTGAATGAAGACCTTTGATTTGAATGTTTCATTCCATTTATTCCACTTGGATCAGTTGTGGGTCTACTCTAGACAGTTTATAAGGTCCAGAAAGGGACAGTAGCAGGCCAGTCTGGAAGTTTTTTTAACTTTTGATACTGAGATGCACTGTCTGTTGCGGATCATCATTCCCCCAAGTCGTCCTATTATAATGTAGCTACATATGCTCCCAACAGGCCCAGTTATTCAGGATAGCTTAACGTGGTCTCTGCTTCCTTTCCAATCCAAGCGATTATTCCTTGTGCACCTGAAACCTAACGCTTCAATATAGCCAAAATATTTGTCATTTAACTTTTAAAATGTATTACATTGTGGCATAAACACAACCAGTCATACTGTTTTAATCTGGTTAGGTTACTTCAAATGTCTCTTTTAGGCTACCTGTGCACGTATGTTCAAAATATAATTCCAGCATCCATTTGATGAATGGAAAGAGACATACAAAACATGACCAAAAGTATGTGGGCACCTGGTCGATGAACATCTCATTCCAACATCATGGGCATTAATATGGAGTTGGTCCCCCCTTTGCTGCTATAACAGCCTCCACTCTTCTGGGAAGGCTTTCCACTAGATTTTGGAACATTGCTGCAGTGACTTGCTTCCATTCAGCCACAAGAGCATTAGTGAGGTTGGGCAGTGATGTTGGGCGATTAGGCCTCGCTCGCAGTCGGCGTTCCAATTCATCCCAAAGGTGTTCGATGGGGTTGAGGTCAGGGCTCTGTGCAGGCCAGTCAAGTTCTTCCACACCGATCTCGACAAACCATTTCTGTATGGACCTCGCTTTGTGCGGCCAAAGCAGGAATCAAACCCACAACCCTTGGTGTTGCAAGCGCTATGCTCTACTGACTAAGCCACACAGGACCACTATTCCAAATAATTTCCCCCTACCTGATCATTGTCTGCTACTGGCTGTGATCGTCTAATGTATGGTGTAATGAAACAGGCAGTTGTAGTGAGCTTGTCCGTGGTGGTCGGCGAACACTCAACCTTCTGGCCCATAACCCTGAATGGCGTAGACTGTGCCACCAAAAGCGTGTTAAAATGGCTATTTCCACAGAAGGTTCTATATGGAACACAAAAGGGTTTTACCTGGGAAAAAAAAGGTTATCCTATGGAGACAACCGAAGAACCATTTCGGAACCCTTTTTTCTAAGAATATATGTCAATAAAATTGGTAGAGGACCTACTAGCACAGACCTGCTTAATGTGAAGTCCAATGCCTTACAAGTTTCAATAATTCAATATTTTCAAAATACAATTACAAATCATTAAGTGGACCTTTGAGTTCTATGTCTTACCCTAGTTAGTCAATTTGTACATTTGAAATGTGAAAATTAACAATATAAAGCCAACCTACTGGTCACACACTGGTTAACACCTAGATTCGATTGATGCAACGGTGTGTTAAAATAATAAAAAAATCCCCATCAAAATCAGTCAGTTTAAGAATTTTGCTTTACATGCGTTTCAATTCACCGCATCCGCCTATGTCGCACTTCTGTTTCTGCGGTGAAAGGTGACAGAGCTAGAGCAATGTTTGTCAGACCATGAGACAACCCAGAAATCGATCTTCTCACAAAAAACATCTGTAGTGTCCGAACGGTTTGACCTACAAACTATTATGACCACTCTATGGATAGGGGAGTCTCTACGACCCCCACAAGTGTCAGGGGACTTGTCTGAAGTCGGTACCGTCGATGAGCCAACTTCTGTTTGTAGCGTCGATGTGCCAACTTCTGTTTATAGCATCCGAACTGTTTGGGCTACAAATGAATGTGACCCCACTGTGGAAAGGGGAGATTCCCATGAACATGACAGTGTTCTCCGTTTTGCTCTACAACCCCCACAGGTTTCACAGAAACTGTCTGAAAGTAACCGGTACCGGTTTTAAAAAATGAATTGAAGTATGAAGGTAGCTAGCTAGCGCCCCACTCCCGACACTACCCGGTGAAATGCAAGGCGCCAAATTCAAAATCCAAAAGTTTAATTATTAAACATTCATCAATATACAAGTGTTGCATAGTCATCAAAAGCTCTGCTTCTTGGAAATATCACAGCGTTGTCAAATTTCAAAAAGGCTTTACGGCGAAAGCACTACATTTGATTGTTTGAGGGTAGCACCTCCAATATTTTTCCCATTACCATAAATTCATAAGCCATCACGGTTCACACAAAACACATTTCACAGCGAAAACAAATCAATTACCTTTTGAAGAACTTCTGTTGAGGGCTTCCCAAGTGTCCAACGAAGACAATCAATGGTTCTTTTGTTAGAAAAAGTAATTTATTATATCCATAAATCTCCGTTTGGTTGGCGCGTTATGATCAGAAAATACAGCGTCCACTCGCCCATTGAAACGTGAAGAGAACTCGTTCAAGCTATACCTATAAACTTGTCCAAGAACAATCAAACATAATTTATAATGTATCCTTAGGAACACTTTAATGTATATTCAGTATAATATTTCAACCGGAATATAAACTGGGCGATAGGAAAGGAGAAAACCACAGTGCGCGCAAGCCGGGAACGCGCATTCTCTTCTGTTGACTTCTGTGTGACCACTTCCTAATTCTTCTTCTTCTGCCATCTAAAGCAACTAAACAGAATCAAAACAGTGTCTCGAGACTGTTGACATCTAGAGGAAGCAATAGGTACTGCATTCATACTCCCTTATATGGGCATTTTCCTAAGGGAGGGGTTCAAAATGAGGCAATGTGTCAAAATCACTTTTTCCAGGACAGAAAGTCCTCGGGTTTTCGCCTGCCATATCCGTTCTGTTATACTTACATACAAAATGTTAACACTTAGAAACTTCAGAGTGTTTCCTATCCAATGGTACTAAATATGTGCATATCCTATTTTCTGGGCCTGAGTGGGAGGCATTTTACTTTGGGCACGCCAGGCTCTCCAAAACCGTCACCTCGGGAGCTGCTCCCTAAGAAGTTAAACAAATCAAAATATATTTTAAATTTGAGATTCTTCAAAGTAGCCGCCTTTTGCCTTGTTGACAGCTTTGCACACTCTTGGCATTCTCTCATCCAGCTTCATGAGGTAGTCACCTGGAATGCATTTCATTTAACAGGTGTGCCTTGTTAAAAGTTAATTTGTGGAATTTCTTGCCTTCTTAATGCGTTTGAGCCAATCACTAGTGTTGTGCAATGGTAGGGTTGGTATACAGAAATAGCCCTATTTGGTAAAAGATGAAGTCCATATTATGTCAACAACAGCTCAAATAAGCAAAGAGAATCGACAGTCTATCAATACTTTAAGACATGAAGGTCAGTCAATACTGAACATTTAAAGTTGCAAAAAACAAAAACCATCAAGCGCTATGATGAAACTGGCTCTCATGAGGACCGCCACAGGAAAGGAAGACCCAGAGTTACCTCTGCTGCAGAGGACAAGTTCATTAGAGTTACCAGCCACAGAAATTGCAGCCAAAATAAATGCTTCACAGAGTACAAGTAACAGACACATATTAAATCAACAGTTCAGAGGAGACGACGTGAATCAGGCCTTCATGGTCGAATTGCTGCAGAGAAACCACTAATAAAGGACACCAATGATAAAAACAGACTTGCTTGGGTCAAGAAATTAGCAATGGACATTAGACCGGTGGAAATCTGTCCTTTGGTCTGATGAGTCCAAATTTTCTTTGTCTTTGTGAGACGCAGCGTAGGTGAACGGATGATCTCCGCATGTGTGGTTCCCACCTTGAAGCATGGAAGAGTGTGATGGTGTTGGGGTGCTTTGCTGGTGACACGTTCATTGATTTGTTTAGAATTCATGGCACACTTAACCAGCATGGCAACCACAGCATTCTGCAGCAATACGACATCCCATCTGGTTTGCGCTTAGTGGGACTATCATTTGTTTTCAATAGGACAATGACCCAACACACCTCCAGGCTGTGTAAGGGCTATTTTACCAAGAAGGAGAGTGATGGAGTGCTGCATCAGATGACCTGGCCTCAACAATCACCCGACCTCAACCCACTTGAGATTGTTCCGATGAGTTGGACAGCAGAGTGAAGGAAAAGCAGCCAACAAGTGCTCAGCCTATGTGGGAACTCCTTCAAGACTGTTGAAAAAGCATTCCAACTGAAGCTGGTTGACAGAATGCCAAGAGTGTGCAAAGCTGTCATCATTGCAAAGGGTGGCTACTTTGAAGAAAGTATCCACCCCACTTTTTTGGTTCCTACATGATTCCATGTGTTATTTCATAGTTTTGATGTCTTCACTATTATTCTACAATATAGAAAATAGTAAAAATAAAGAAAATCCTGGAATGAGTAGCTGTTTCCAAACCTTTGACTGGTACTGTATATGTGTTTTTATAATATATACAGTAACCTAACCATCTCCTAGATATAGAACAGACACTTCAAACCCTTGTTTCTTATTATTTATTTTTAGTCTGTCTTTTTTGCCATTTATTTAATGTGTTTCTCTGGGCTATAGCAGTAAAGGCCAAATTCAATATTTTATCAAATTGTTTTTATTCATAAGGGGGTTTTAAGATTCCAAATCAAATAGCTAAATGATCCATAGTATGACAATCTTAAAACAATTCCATATGTCAATTCCATATTCATGTAGAACTGACAGGAATGCCACACAATTATCAAGTCTCCAAAATGGGATATGATCCCAAAATTGGATGTGCAGCACAATACCAGGTACAAAAGTCATGCCTGTGACAGGCAAGTCCATCTCTACAGCTCGAATAGAGTACTCAATATTTGAAGCCAGGTAATGACTCTGTGAGGCATTTTGCCAGAGATGGGTTGCACAAGCCAAACTGCAAAAGGGTGCAACGTTTTCATTAAACTTATGTCACTCCACTTTGCCAGTGACCAAGTAGCGTAAGGTGAAAACGCACTTGAGTGATGGGAATGTGAGGAGTATTTAATATACTGGTCTAATTTGCAAAGGGGGAACCGATGTCGGTTCAATTACTTGAACTCCTTTGACCGATGTCGGTTCAATTACTTGAACTCCATTTAGTTTAGTTTTTTGGGTACCCCAATGCGTGTTTCATATCATTCAGGTAAGAAATCAACACAATAACAGTGTGGGATGCTGGGTTGAAAGGAGTTGTAGTTTTCATTAACCAAATATTCAACCTAGGTCAGCGCAGACACGTCAGTTTAGACGTTTCTTATTTACGATGACGGCCTACTAAAAGCCAAAAGGCCTCCTGCGGGGACGGGGGCTGGGATTAAAAATAGACCACAAGAGAGTGGAATGTACACGACACAACGATGAGAGAAAGGGATAAAGACAGTTTGGGAAAGTATGCCGTATATATAATGATGTAACTTGTGCGCTGGGAGTCGGGAAGCAAGTTCAGGGAGTGAATCATTTAATAAATAAATTAAAACATAATACAAAACAAGAACCACGAACAACGCACAGACAGAAACAATGACGCCTGGGGAAGGAACCAAAGGGAGTGACATATATAGGGCAGGTAATCAAGGAGGTGATGGAGTTCAGGTGAGTGTCATAATGGGCTGATACGCGTAACGATGGTGACAGGTGTGCGCCATAACGAGCAGCCTGGTGACCTAGATGCCGGAGAGGGAGAACACGTGACAACTGAACAAAAGTATAAACACAAAATTTAACAATTTCAAAGATTTTACTGAATTACAGTTCATATGAGGAAATCAGTCAATTATAATAAATGCATTAGGCCCTAACCTATGGATTTCACATGACTGGGAATACAGATATGCATCTGTCGGCCTCACAATGAGCCTCAGGATCTCATCACCTTATTTTTGTGCATTCAAATTTCCATCAATAAAATGCAATTGTGTTCATTGTCCATAGCTTATGCCTGCCCATACCATAACCCCACTTGACATCAGAAAACTGCTCGCCCACCCGACGCCATACCCATGGTTTGCGGTTGTGAGGCCAGTTGGATGTACTGCCAAATTCTCTAAACAACGTTGGAGGTGGATTATGGTATAAAAACAAACAATCAAATCTCTGGAAACAGCTCTGGTGAACATTCCTGGAGTCAGCACGCCAAATGCACACTCCCTTAAAACTAGAGACAATGTGACATTGTGTTGTGTGACAAAACTGCACATTTTAGAGTGGCCTTTTATTTTGCCCCGCACAAGGTGCACCTGTGTAATGATCATGCTGCTTAATCAGCTTATTTATGCCACACCTGTCAGGTGGATTTATTTATCTTGGAAAAGATCACATTTGTGCACAACATTTGAGGGAAATAAACATTTTGTGTGTATGGAACATTTCTGGGATCTTTTATTTCCCTCATGAAACATGGGAGTAACACTATTATTTTTGTTCCTTTTATTTTGAAGAACTAGAAAAAGGATTTCGTCAGATAGCTCTGCAGCATATTTAGGCAGGCTAGCCTAGCGAAATAGGATTACTAAAGACACTACAGTTTGGAGAGTACAGAGATAACGCTGTCTGGCTGCCTAAATAATTAAATAAAAAATAATAAAGTAATCAAATAAAAACAAAGTAATATACGCAACTGAAATATGTTATTATTTCATAAGAATTTCCTTTTTTTTATGTCTACCCAATGTGGACCTGACAGAGACAATGGGATATTTTGAATGTTTTGGCAATTGAATGTTGACAATTTTTGCCTTTGGAATATCCAGATTAAAAAAATGAAATCTAAAATCTAAAATCGTGATTATTTTTTTAATAATCGAACCAAAACCGAACCGACTTCAAAAAGCCCTAATCGCTCAGCACTAATGACTGCTAATGTTCAATGCATAGTAAATTAGAGAGAGTAATATTGAAAGCCCCCCTTATCACAGTGTCACTAACGTTGCTTTCAGGGGGTCACTTGTCTTGATCTGGTAGAGAGCCTTAGGACTCGTGTCATCAGGCTCTCAGCTGTTCGCCATCTCTGCCTCATTGCAGGCAATTCCCTTCCCCTCTCGCTCTCTCTTTCTCCCGACTCCTGCCAAACCTGTCAGCTGGGAGGGATGTCACACGATTTCAACGAGTGTGAGAGCAGGACATAATATCTGTCAACTTCATCTTCTTCCTCACTTGCCTTCACTCCCGCAATGCATCCTCTCAACAGCTCTTTCAGAGCCTCCTCCAATCCGTCCATCACACTTTTCTCTGGGGTTTTTTTTTCACACCAGAGGAAATGTCTAAATCCTCCTTGTGTTCTTGTTTGTCCTGCTTGCTGTCCATCATGCTGTAGTGTAGTGGACCAAATGTTCATGTGTAATTGTGTTTGTTTTAGAAATGCCAAAAGCAAATGTCATTTTCATATGCATTGTCTTAGCCAGGTATGATAACTAGATCTGATTGTTATTGATAGAATCATAACTAAAATCTTTAAACTGGCAGTCTTTGGTGCAATGAAGATAACCATAAATCCACAATACACGTTCAGTGTTTTAGTGTATTGTATACTCTAATACACTTTCATTGTGTTGTAGCCCAATTGAAATATATCGACAATGGGTTTGTTGCAGAAAATACTATATATATATGAAATTCAACTAAAGGAAAATGAAGACAAAGTCAAATGAGAATAGGCTAGCCCCACACCCTCTTTTCCTCTCCATCTCCCTCCTTCTCTGGCTCTCTCAACAGGCATTGTACTTATTGACTTGAATCAGCAGTTTGACACTTGTAGCAGACACTGGACATCTTCCTAAAAGTTGAATGAGTGGTATTGTAGTCTGATTACTCTCCCTGCAGAGGAGTTTCTAGAAAAAAATTGTTTCAAGACTGTTTTAAAGACAGATTAATCCCTAAAAAACGATCAAATTGGAAATAACAGCTTTCTGTTAATCTTCTCTGAGCAGTTTATTCTCCTGCTTCTTCTTATTCACTAAAATCAACTGTTTTTGAAGGTGTCTCTTTGGAACAGCCACTTTTCTTGAACTGAATTTGTATTTACCCCTTGGAATCCAAGTGTGTAGTCAAGGACAGAAAGGGAGTGGACAAGATTTAAAACATTTGGTGAGTGAGTGTTTAAAAACAAAATGATGGATGGCGGGCAGCTATGATGTTTAGTTTGCATAGGGAACTTTGCATGGGGAAATTGTAGCTGGTATTGTCACATAATCTTTACTGAGGAATTGGTAACCATTGGTACCTATAAGTAATTATTTCAAATAACAGAAACCCAATTGGCTAGTACTAGCTACATTGCAACAAATGGTACTCCTTCTTTGAGTGAATCCCAAAGAAATGGAAAGGTACTAAATAGGTCATAACTATGTAATTACAATTTACCATGAAAGTGTAACAGGTATTGCAATTATTTGTGGTTAAACTGTACTTACACCAGAAACCTTACGCTAAGAGGGTAAAACAAATATTGATTGGGTTAAATTATGTTTTAAGCTTATTAAACAGCATGGACACAGACACTTCTGTTCTGTTGCATGGTATGTTGGTTTTGCAAACACATCAGTGTTATGAAATGCAAATTTCACTGTGGGGGAGGGGGTAGCGAGATTAAACATTGTTCTACATTATGTGCTGCTGGATCAGTCTAGGGGACACTTTTCAGTCTATCAAGGTGTCAAGGCACACAACGCTGCTGGCATAATTGACTGGAAAGATTTCATTTTCTATCATGCTGCAGACGAGCAGCTGGAACCACTTGTGAAGTCTTACGTGTCTTGGACAAGTTCATTTCACATTATATTACAGTGACTCCTCGACGCAGACTCAACATATAGCATATATTCTGATGCAAGGTTCCCATTTATTTCTGAGCTGTATTATCTGCATAGCAATTGACAATGTTTTGCCCAATAGCACAAATCCCACAGAATTGTCAATTTAGCGCTATAAGTGGATACTATGTGGAGGGTATGTGCACATCGCTTGAGATATCTCTGCTGGCTCGCAGAGAAACGTGTGCGCGTGTGCGTGTGTGTGTGTGTGTGTGTGTGAACATGGACATTACATTGTGGCCCAGCATGGACATGCAGGAACAAAGAGAAGGTAGCGGGCAGATGTTATCAGAACCTCCAGGGAGAAACCATGGAAAAGAGAATTCTTTATATCTACTGTCAGTCCTACCTTTGGTGTTTGTGATAGATTGGGTGGACAGGAGAAGAATACTAGAACAGTTTGTATGGTGATTACGATCAATCTCTCTCTGTCTCTCTCCCTCCCTCTCCATCTTCTGAGAAAAGGTACATATACATTGGTACAAAGCCTCAGTGAGTGTAATATATTGAGAGCAACTGTTGATAATTTTCATTTAATCTAATTTGGTTGCGCCCAAAAATTCTGGGGCAATTGTGCCATTGTATTAGGTACAGCATTTCAACACAAACAAACAAGTGTTTAAGGGCTCTATTCAATCTGTATCGCTGAAGCGTTTGCGCAATATGAATTTAACCTGTTTGGGCTAGGGGGCAGTATTTTGAAGTTCGGATGAAAAACGTGCCAAAAGTAAACTGCCTGTTACTCAGGCCCAGAAACTAGGATATGCATATATAGAAAACACTCTGAAGTTTCTAAAACTGTTCATGTCTGCGAGTATAACAGTACTGATATGGGAGGCGAAAACCCGAGCAAAATCCATCCAGGGAGTGGGATTTTTTGAGGTGACCAGTTTTCAATTGAAGGCCTATTGGTTATATACGGGAATAGCTCCCAGATTGCAGTTCCTATGGCTTCCACTAGATGTCAACAGTCTTTAGAAAAAGGTTTGACGCTTTTATCATGAAAAACCAGGGAGAAAGACACGTTCTTCCTGAGGTCACGTCAAGTGTCCTATTATGGATTTTGCGCATAACAGGTTAGCTCTTTTTCTCTTCTATTCAGCATGTTATATTCCGTCTGAAATATTAAAGTTTATATTTATTTTAGGGTATCTGAGTATTGATTACAAACGCTGTTTAACTTCTTAGGGAGTGGCTGCATAGGTGACGGTTTTGGAGAGTCTGGCGTGCCCAAAGTAAAATGCCTGCCACTCAGGCCCAGAAAATGGGATATGCACATAATTAGTACTATTGGATAGGAAACACTATGGCGTTTCTATGAGTGTTAAAATAATGTATGTGAGTATAACAGAACTGATATAGCAGGCAAAAACCCGAGGAAAATCCATCCGGATTTGCAGTTTTTTTTGTAAATGACCATCTTCTCCATTGTGCCTATTGCATACAATGTTATGTAGGACTGAGACTGCAGAACCTATAGCTTCCACTAGATGTCAACAGTCTCTATACAAAGAATGGGAATTCTAGGAGTAACCAGAACGGATAGGAACAGGAAATGGTCAGGGGACCACTTTTGTTTACAATGTTTGACGCGCGCGAGATCGTGAATGCGCACCACTTTATTTTTCTTTCCTATCGTTCACGTTATCGTCCAGTTGAAATATTACATCAAATATACACAAAAGGATACCTTAAAAATTATGTTTGATTTGTTTGTAGAAAGTGTATAGGTATAGGTTGAACATGTTCTCTTCACGGTTCAATGGACGACTCAACGGTGGATTTTATGATCATAACGTGCCAACCAAACAGAGATTTATGGATATAATAAATTACTTTTTCTAACAAAATAACCATTGGATGTATTCATTGGACACTTGGGAAGCCCTCAGCAGAAGTTCTTGGAAAGGTAAGGGATTTTATATTATTTTATGCGTTTTTTAAGACCCACGTTGGTTATGGATTTATGCTAATGCATAAAATATGAGAGGGGCTATCCTCAAACAATCAAATGTTGAAGCCTTTTTGAAATCTGACAACGCTGTGATATTGCCAAGAATTTGAGCTTTTGATGACTATGCAAAACTTGTATATTGATGAATGTTTTATAATTAAACTTTTGGATTTTGAATTTGGTGCCTCACATTTCAAATCAAATCAAATCAAATTTATTTATAAAGCCCTTCTTACATCAGCTGATGTCACAGAGTGCTGTACAGAAACCCAGCCTAAAACCCCAAACAGCAAGCAATGCAGGTCTAAAAGCACGGTGGCTAGGAAAAACTCCCTAGAAAGGCCAAAACCTAGGAAGAAACCTAGAGAGGAACCAGGCTTTTAGGGGTGGCCAGTCCTCTTCTGGCTGTGCCGGATGCAGATTATAACAGAACATGAACAAGATTTAAAAATGTTCATAAAACAGGCAGAACAGTTGAAACTGGAGAAGCAGCATGGCCAGGTGGACTCGGGCCATCAAGGAGTCATCAGGCCAGGTAGGCCTTGAGGAATGGTCCTAATGCTCAGGTTCTCCGAGAGAGAGAGAGAAAAAAAGAAAGAAAGAGAGAGAGAGATAATTAGAGAGAGCATTCTTAAATTCACACAGGACACCGGATAAGAGAGGAGAAATACTCCAGATATAACAGACGGACCTTATCCCCCCAACACATAAACTACTGCAGCATAAATACTGGGGGCTGAGACAGGAGGGGTCGGGAGACACTGTGGCCCCGTCCGACGATACCCCCGGACAGGGCCAAACAGGCAGGATATAACCCCACCCACTCTGCCGAAGCACAGCCCCCACACCACTAGAGGGATATCTTCAACCAACTTACCATCCTGAGACAAGGCCGAGTATAGCCCACAAGATCTCCGCCACGGCACCAGTAAGCCAGTGACTCAGCCCCTGTAATAGGATTAGAGGCAGAGAATCCCAGTGGAGGGAAACCGGCCAGGCAAAGACAGCAAGGGTGGTTCGTTGCTCCAGTGCCTTTCCGTTCACCTTCACACTCCTGGGCGAGACTACACTCAGTCATAGGACCTACTGAAGAGATGAGTCTTCAATAAAGACTTAAAGGTTGAGACAGAGTCTGCGTCTCTCACATGGATAGGCAGACTATTCCATAAAAATTGAGCTCTATAGGAGAAAGCCCTGCCTCCAGCTGTTTGCTTAGAAATTCTAGGGACAGTAAGGAGGCCTGCATATTGTGACCGTAGCGTACGTGTAGGCATGTACGGCCGGACCAAATCGGAAAGATAAGTAGGAGCAAGCCCATGTAATGCTTTGTAGGTTAGCAGTAAAACCTTGAAATCAGCCCTTGCCTTAACAGGAAGCCAGTGTAGAGAGGCTAGTACTGGAGTAATATGATCAAATTTTTGGGTTCTAGTCAAGATTCTAGCAGCCGTGTTTAGCACTAACTGAAGATTATTTAGTGCTTTATCCAGGTAGCTGGAAAGTAAAGCATTGCAGTAGTCTAACCTAGAAGTTACAAACGCATGGATTAACTTTTCTGCATCATTTTTGGACAGACAGTTTCTGATTTTTACAATGTTACGTAGATGGAAAAAAGCTGTCCTTGAAACAGTCTTGATATGTTTGTCAAAAGAGAGATCAGGGTCCAGAGTAACACCGAGGTCCTTCACAGTTTTATTTGAGACGACTGTACAACCATCAAGATTAATTGTCAGATTCAACAGAAGATCTCTTTGTTTCTTGGGACCTAGAACTAGCATCTCTGTTTTGTCAGAGTTTAAAAGTAGAACATTTTCCGCCATCCACTTCCTTATGTCTGAAACACAGGCTTCCAGGGAGGGCAGTTTTGGGGCTTCACCATGTTTCATCGAAATGTACAGCTGTGTGTCATCCGCATAGCAGTGAATGTTAACATTATGTTTCCGAATGACATCACCAAGTGGTAAAATATATAGTGAAAACAATAGTGGTCCCAAAACAGAGCCTTGAGGAACACCGAAGTTTACAGTTGATTTGTCAGAGGACAAACCATCCACAGAGACAAACTGATATCTTTCCGACAGATAAGATCTAAACCAGGCCAGAACTTGTCCCTGTAGACCAATTTGGGTTTCCAATCTCTCCAAAAGAATGTGGTGATCGATGGTATCAAAAGCAGCACTAAGGTCTAGAAGCACGAGGACAGTTGCATAGCCCCAGTCTGACGCCATTAAAAGGTCATTTACCACCTTCACAAGTGCAGTCTCAGTGCTATGATGGGGTCTAAAACCAGACTGAAGCCTTTCACCGGGTAGTGTCGGGAGTGGGGCGCTTTACCGGTACATTTGGGATATTGTTTGTCTGCATGGATGAACGCCTTTGGGCAGGTGGATTACTGAACACAAACTCGCCACCAAACGGAGCTTAATGCATATAAAGAGGGACTTTATCGAACAAAAGGACCTTTTATTGTGTAACCGGGACGCTTGGGTATGCCATCAGAGGAAGATCTTCAAAGGTAAGCAAATTATTTTATGCTATTTTTGAGTTTTGTAACACCTCTGCTGGTTATGTTATTATGCTAATTGAATATTTGAGCAGGGCGCTGTCCTCAGACAATCAAATGTTCTGCTTTCGCCGTAGAGCCTTTTTGAAATCTGACAATGCTGTTAGATTAACAAGATTCTAAGCTTTTGAATGGTGTGCAACACTTGTATTTTCTGGAATGTTTAAAATTAGTATATTTGTTATTTGAATTTGGCGCTCTGCATTTCACCGGATGTTGGCAAAATCGATCCCATTCACGGGATTGGATGCCTAACAGGAGAAACTGACAGAGATTTAGTAGCGTTGAATATGATCAAGATATGATCAAATACACCCTCAGGAAGAATAAGATATATATTTTTTACATTTTCCCCTTGACTTATTCCAAATTTTCGCCCATATACACACAATACCCAAAAATGACAAAGTGAAAACATGTTTTTAAGAAATGTTTGCTAATTTATTGATTATGAAAAACAGAAATATCTCACATACATCAGTATTCACACCCCTGAGTCATTACATGTTAGAATCACCTTTGATAGATAACCATTTTCAACTCTTATTTGGCCTTGTGTTTTATGTTATTGTCCTTCTGAAAGGTGAGTTTGTCTCCCAGTGTCTGTTGGAAAGCAAACTGAACCAGGTGGTCTAATGTGATTTTTCTTGTGCTTAGCTCGCCAATGACAAGCATGCCCATGTTTGTAATATTTGTATTATGTACAGGCTTCCTTCTTTTCACTCTGTCATGTAGGTTAGTATTGTGGAATAACTACAATGTTGTTGATCCATCCTCGGTTTTCTCCTATCACAGCCATTAAACTCTGAAACTGTTTGAATGTCACCATTGGCTTCATGGTGAAATCCCTTTCTCTCCAGCAACTGAGTTAGGAAGAACACCTGTATCTGTATAGTGACTGGGTGTATTGATACACCATCCAAAGTGTAATTAATAACTTCACCATGCTCAAAGGGATATTACATTTTTTTACACGTCTACAAATAGGTGCCATTCTTTGCCAGGCATTGGAAAACCTTCCTGTTCTTTGTGATTGAATCTATGTTTGAAAGTCACTGCTCGACTGAAGGACCTTACAGATAATTAATTGTGTGTGTTGGGTACAGAGATGAGGTAGACATAAAAAAATCATGTTAACCCCAGAGGCACAGCTGGAATCTAATCAGCATAATAAAAAAATCTCCATCAAAACCCGTCAGTTAAAGCTAGAGATTTTTTTTTTTTGCATTGGCTGCATCTCAATTCACCATATTGACAAACCTAGAGATCGGACCATGAGACATCCTGGAAATTGGTCTTCTTACAAAATTGTCTGTAGCATCCGAATGGTTTGGCCTACAAGCTATTATGACCCCTCTATGGAAAGATGAGACTCTCATGAACACAAAGGTGTTTTGCTT
Source organism: Hucho hucho (assembly GCA_003317085.1). Classification (NCBI taxonomy): domain Eukaryota; kingdom Metazoa; phylum Chordata; class Actinopteri; order Salmoniformes; family Salmonidae; genus Hucho; species Hucho hucho. The sequence goes on along the minus strand of QNTS01000033.1, from coordinate 457,406 downwards.
TACAAACGTCTTGGGACTCGTCTGAAGTCGGTTCAGCTGATCTGCCAACTTCTGTTGGTAGCGTTGGAAAAGTTTGGGCACACTAATTTTTTTATTTCACCTCTATTTAACCAGGTAGGCTAGTTGAGAACAAGTCCTCATTTACAACTGTGACCTGGCCAAGATAAAGCACAGCAGTTCAACACATACAACAACAAAGAGTTACACATGGAATAAACAAACACTAAGTCAATAATACAGTAGGAAAAAAAAATGATAAAAAAAAAAAAAAGTCTATATACAGTGAGTGCAAATGAGGTAAGATAAGGGAGGTAGGGTAATATATAGGCCATGGTGGCGAGGTAATTACAATATAGCAATTAACTTCTTAGGGAGCGGCTCCCGAGGTGACGGTTTTGGAGAGTCTGGCGTGCCCAAAGTAAAATGCCTCCCACTCAGGCCCAGAAAATAGGATATGCACATAATTAGTACTATTGGATAGGAAACACTCTGAAGTTTCTAAAAGTGTTAACATAATGTCTGTGAGTATAACAGAACGGATATAGCAGGCAAAAACCCGAGGAATTTCTGTCCTGGAAAAAGTGTTTTTGACGCATTGCCTCATTTTGAACCCCTCCCTATTGAAAACAGCCATTTCTGGGAGTAAGATTGCAGTAGCTATTGCTTCCACTGGATGTCAACAGTCTCTAGACAGTGTTTGGTGATGTTTAGTTGCTCTGGATGGTAATAGAAGAAGAATTTCGAACTAGTCATCGGATGTGAACAGAAGAGGAAGCGCGTTCACGGGCTCGCGCGCGCTGTGGTTTTCTCCTTTCCTATCATCCAGTTTATAATCCGGTTGAAATTATATAGTAAATATACATAAAAGTGTTCCTAAGGATACATTATCAACGATGTTTGATTGTTCTTGGACAAGTGTATGGGTATAGGTTGAACGCGTTCTCTTCACGGTTCAATGGGCGAATGGATGCTGTATTTTATGAACATAACGCGCCAACCAAACAGAGATTTATGGATATAATAAAGGACTTTTTCTAACAAAAGCACCATGGATGTCTTCGTTGGACACTTGGGAAGCCCTCAGCAGAAGTTCTTCAAAAGGTAAGGGATTTGTTTTTGCTGTGAAATGTGTTTTGTGTGAACCGCAATGGTTTATGAATTTATGCTAACGGAAAAATATTGAAGCTGCTACCCTCAAACAATCAAATGTTGTGCTTTCACCGTAAAGCCTTTTTGAACTCTGACAACGCTGTAATATTGCCAAGAAGCAGAGCTTTTGATGACTATGCAACACTTGTATATTGATGAATGTTTAATAATTCAAGTTTTGGATTTTGAATTTGGCGCCTTGCATTTCACCGGGTAGTGTCGGGAGTAGCGCCCCACCACTCCATAAGTAGTTAAGAGCAGTTGGAGGCCATGGAAGGAGAGTTGTATGGCATTGAAGCTTGTCTGGAGGTTAGTTAACACAGTGTCAAAAGAAGGGCCATAGGTATTGAGAATGGTGTCGCCGCGTAGAGGTGGATCAGAGAATCACCAGCAGCAAGAGCGACATCATTGATGTATACAGAGAAGAGAGTCGGCCCGAGAATTGAAGTCGGCCCGAGAATTGAACCCTGTGTCATCCCCATAGAGATAGCCAGAGGTCCAGACAACAGGCCCTCCGATTTGACACACTGAACTCTATCAGAGAAGTAGATGGTGAACCAGGCGAGGCAATCATTTGAGAAACCAAGGCTGTTGAGTCTGCCAATAAGAATGTAGTGATTGACAGAGTCGAAAGCCTTGGCCAGGTCGATGAATACAGCTGCACAGTAATGTCTCTTATCAATGGCTGTTATGATATCGTTTAGGACCTTGAGCGTGGCTGAGGTGCACCCATGATCAGCTCTGAAACCAGATTGCATAGGTACGGTGGGATTCAAAATGGTCGGTAATCTGTTTGTTAACCTCTTGGGGATAATTAAGGAGCAGTGGGGCGCTAGCGCCCCATCCTTGACAACATCTAGAAAAATGTAGAGCGCCAAATTCAAAATGCAAATGTAGTATTATAAAACATTCCTACAAATACAAGTGTTGCACACTGTTCAAAAGCTTAGACTCTTGGCAATCTCACAGCGTTGTCAGATTTCAAAAAGGCTTACGGCGAAAGCAGAACATTTGATTGTCTGAGGACAGCACCCCATGTACTTCCCATATTAGCATAATAATAAAACCAGCGCGGGTGTCACAAAACACATAAAAAGAGCTAAAATAAATCGCTTACCTTTGATGATCTTCTGCTGAGGACAATCCGAAGTGTCCAAGCAAGACATCCAATGTTCCTTTTGTTAGAAAAAGTCCCTCTTTATATCCATAAATCTCTGTTTGGTTGGCGCGTTCTGTTCAGAAAATCCACCGTCCACTCGTCCCATTATACAAGACAAATAATATACCTATCAACTTTGTCCAAACAAATCAAATGTTGTTTATAATCGATCCTTAGCTACACTATTATATATATTAACTATTATATTTCACACGGATAATATCCTGAACGATAGTAAAGTAAAAAACTGAGGTGCGCGCTCCCGGATCCCTCGCGCTGCAGACAGAAATCACTTCGTCACTCCACTTGGAAAAACTTCCTGTATTCCTCTAGTATTCAAGATCAACTCTTCAATCCTTTTTCTAAAGACGGTTGACATCTAGTGGAAGCCATAGGTACTGCAACCTGGGAGCTGGAATTCAGCAGATCCTATAAACAACCATTGGAAAGGAAGGCATGTCACAAAAACAAAAATTCTGTATGGATTTTGATCGGGTTTTTGCCTGCCATATCAGTTCTGTTATACTTACAGACATTATTTTAACAGTTTTAGAAACTTCAGAGTGTTTACTATCCAAAAGTGCATATCCTAGTTTCTGGGCTTGAGTGGCAGGCATTTTACTTTGGGCACGCCAGACTCTCCAAAACTCCCAACACTGCCACCGCCCCCTAATTAACTTGGCTTTCAAAGACCTTAGAAAGGCAGGGTAGGATAGATATCGGTCTGTAGCAGTTTGGGTCTAGAGTGTCTCCCCCTTTGAAGAGGGGGATGACCGCCGCAGATTTCCAATCTTTGGGAATCTCAGACGATACGAAAGAGAGGTTGTGAACAGGTAAGTAATAGGGGTTGCAACAATTTCGGCAGATATTTTTAGAAAGAGAGGGTCCAGATTGTCTAGCCCGGCTGATTTATAGGGGTCCAGATTTTGCAGCTCTTTCAGAACATCAGCTATCTGGATTTGGGTGAAGGAGGCTTGGGCGAGTTGCTGTGGGGAGTGCAGGGCTGTTGACCGGGGTAGGGGTAGCCAGGTGGAAAGCATGGCCATCCGTAAAAAAATATTATTGAAGTTCTCAATTATTGTGGATTTATCGGTGGTGACAGTGTTTCCTAGCCCCAATGCAGTGGGCAGCTGGGAGGAGGTGCTCTTATTCTCCATGGACTTTACAGTGTCCCAGAACTTTTTTTAGTTTGTGCTACAGGATGCAAATTTATGCCTTAGCTTTCCTAACTGCCTGTGTATATTGGTTCCTAACTTCCCTGAAAAGTTGCATATCATGTGGGATATTCGATGCTAATACAGAACGCCACAGGATGTTTTTGTGCTGGTCAAGGGCAGTCAGGTCTGGAGAAAACAAGGCATATTGACGTTTGCGAGAGGCGAGTGGTCATAGGAGTCCAGTGAGTGGCTTCAAGCAGATAGCAGGCTGGGGCTAGTAAGATAGCAGAAAGGCCTTGGAGGGACGTCGTGATGGAAGAAAGTCTGTTGTGGCCCCCTTGTGCTGTTCTGTCGACATACGAATCAGCAGGGCTCCGTGTAGTAAACCAGGCAAATGGCAAAATAGGTATAGTGGCAAAGAATTTGTCCGATGGGGCTTTTAAGATAATAGTCTGCGGCATTTAGGGGACGTTGCGACAGTGTAGCCAGTTGAGAAAAAAATACCTTGTGCGAATAACGTCGGTGGTCCAGTTGTGATGGGTCGGCGGGGGTCCAGGCCAGTTGGCAAAATAGGTATTGTAACCCAAGGAGTGGCTGATGGACCTCTACGGATAGTTAGCTGGCTAGCTTTTGTTGGGGTTCCGGCTCAGAAGACGGATCAGCAGGGTTCCTCGTGGTAAACCAGGCCGAATGCCAGAATAAGTATAGTGGCCAAAGAAATTGTCCGATAGGCCTCTTAAGCTGTCCGATGTGCTCTAGACAGCTAGCGGGCCGTGGCTAGCTAGTAGCCAATTAGCTGGTAGCCAGTTAGCTTTTGATGGGGTTCCAGTTCTTAAGTTTAACTAGACAGGGAGCGGTAAAATGTAAAGCGCCAAATTCAAAATCCCAAAGTTGAATTATTAAACATCTACCAATATACAAGTGTTTCATACTCATCAAAAGCTCTGTTTCTTGGCAATATCACAGCGTTGTCAGATTTCAAAAAGGCTTTACGGCGAAAGCTCTACATTTGATTGTTTGAGGACAGCACCTCACATACTTTCTCATAGCCATGAATTCATTAGCCAGCGTGGCACACACATAACACATTTCACAGCGAAAACAAATCAATTACCTGTTGAAGAACTTCTGCTGAGGTCATCCTAAGTGTCCAACGAAGACAATCCATGGTTCTTTTGTTAGAAAAAGTCATGTATTATATCCATAAATCTCCATTTGGTTCGCGCGTCATAGTCAGAAACGACAGCCTCCACTAGTCCATTGAAACGTGGCGCGAACTCGTTCATCTTATACCTATAAACTTGTCCAAGAACATTCAAACATAGTTTTAAATGTATCCTTAGGAACACTTTTACGTATATTTACTATTATAAATCAACCGGAATATAAACTGAGCTCTAAAGACGGTAAATAAGACACTGCGCGACTTCTCGGGCGCGCGCCCTGGGTACTGTTGTCATCAAGGGGGGACCCACTTGTTTGGTCGTTTTCTCTGG